>VZSF01006076.1:338-58698 GCA_013398295.1 Chionis minor | reverse complement strand
TTTTTTTTTTTTTTTTTTTTAATTTGTTTTATTTGTGTTTTTTCCCTCTTTATTAAAATCTTTAGCAAGTGAGCCCTGGCTTGCCTCACTCATTCGGACTTGAAGACTGAATAAAAAGGTTAATATAAGGAATAATAGCTTTGAACAACCATGGATATTCCCAATGCTTTATTAATGAAAGATAAAGAGACTGAATTTCACCCACAGGGAAAACATTTCAATTAAAACCAAAACCAAAACAAAACCAACCCTAAACACAAACCCCCAGATTTAAACTGTGAAAGAGATATACTTATGTTACTGTTTAAAAATCATACAAGCTTTGAAATTCTAATAATTTTCTATTACTATCTTAAATATACGATAATCAGTAATCTATCCAACGCAAAACTGTTGAAGTTTATGTGGATATAACATTGATTCACACTGTCTACCCGACATGTGTAGAAAGTTAATTTTGGAAGGAGAAGAATGAAGAAAATGGAAGTCAATATCCATTTCTACCGATGGATTCAGCCAGCTGTGCCATTTGAATTGTATTTTGGATCTAAGGGGGCCATTCTATGGTACTCATGAAACTTCTATGGCTCAGTCACTTTCAAAAGTCTCTTTAGTGCTAAAAGGAGTCCTTAAGCTTTACAATCCTGTTAAAGCCTTCATTTTCCACTCAGATTAACCTTTGTACTTTGAATCATTGGGGTATTCATCCTCACTTGAAAGCAGACTGAGGAAGCTATGGAAAGTTAGAGACAGGAGTTCATCGTTTTGAGGTTTGGCTATTTTTTTTAAAATGTGGGGAAGAAATAAACCTCTCTCTTTGAGCCTACAAATAAAAATGCCTCATTCTAAGGAAGAGACATAAACTATCAAATGTAATGAAATGTTTTTGTTAAATAATAAGCAACAGAAGCATAAAGAAATAAATATTTTTCATAGAGGTAAAATATATACAACTATAAAATCATAAATATACTGGAGAATTATAATATGAATTTGTAAATTGTATGCAAATAGCTTGAAACCAGATCTACAAAGACATAAATAAAGCAACAAGACTGAAAGGTTTATATGTTGGCTTGTTTATAGAGTAGCACAAACATTTTTCTTTTTTAATTGGCAATTAATTTTCGGCAGCCATCTAGGTACTTTCATGTCAAATTACTTTCCCTATACTAAACAAGATTAGGCATCCAAGCAGCAAAGCACTTATGTGAAAAGTGAGAAACTGACTGTCAAGTAGATATTTTCCACATATAACCAATTAAAATGTTTCTTTTGTGATGAATGGATGTTGTAATTCCACATCTTGTATTTCCGCTTTGGTCTGCACACCTGCCTAACTTCCTGATTCTTAAGTCTTTGGATAGATAAAGGCAATACTGGGTTCTTTTGCTGTTCCTCTTGCTCTTTAACTCCAGGATGAATGTAGTGTACAAGCACCTGCTATTGAGGTCTGAGTTATAAATAATATATCCAACCAGTAATGCTGCCCATACATATTTTAGTTCAGATGAATACCCACAATACAGTGGATGAATGCAAGCTTTTTAGCAGGTCATTGTTTTGATGACTTTTTTTTCTTTTGCCTCACTTCAATATTTTTTCAAGATATCTCTACGTTTAGAAGTAGGGACACTGACACATAAGGTATAAAGTAATGTATTATTGATACTCTTCAAATGAATGACATAAAAAGGAAAATATTGATTTTAAGAAGATGTCTCATTTTTCTTATTTCACAGAAGACTGATGCAGGTTCATGTGGCTATCAATATTATTTGAATTAATGCATATTCCTTACTATTGATTGTTTTAACAATGATTGTCATAACTGATTTATGGGCACTTACGCATGTTAAATTTTTAAAAAGGCAAATATCAGATTTGTATATACAGATGGATTGACTTGAATAAATAAGATTGCTAAATGTTAATGACACAGTGTTTGATAGAATTTACATTATAATACATTATGTTCAATACTTTGTTTTTAAAGTGCTAGTGAAAAACCTCAAAGATTTCTTTGAGAAATTTTACTGAAGGACAGATTCTGCTACTCTCATTCATGGCATCTTATTCAACAAGTCATATCTATGATTTCAGTGTGATTTACTATGAATAAATAAAATGAAAAAAGGCTAAATGTACCTTAAAAAGCAATGGAAACATTTACATTGACTTCAGTGTGCTTTGAATCAGGCTCAAGGACGGGCCCTATTCAACCTGAACATAAACAGGATAAAATGTGTGGGAGGGAGGGAACCCAAAACTTTTTAGAGTAGGTGACTGTAAAATCCAGATTAAAAGGAATGACCAGAACAAAGTAGTTGAAATTAATATAAAGAATTTAAGTTACACAGAAGAAAAATTCTGTATTTCGGAAGAAATGCCTTGAATTACAGAGAAGAATCCTGGACAGCACGACACAGTGACTTATACTATACAAGTGCTCTGATACAGTGAAGAAACCATTTGGAAAATGTCTAGAAGGTTTATGAATTTGTCTTGCTGTATGTATGTCTAAAGGACCAGTACTGGCTGAAGAAGCTGGGCTTCAGCACCCCAGCTCTCAGGCAATGCACTAGAGGGGAAAGTAGGGATCCATTTCATGTTAAGTTCAGTATCTGTAGTGCTAGTTTTCTAAGTCTAAACAGGTTACCTATACATAACAAATGGGGAAAAACATCCCAAAGACAATACATCTTAATCTTTAAATCGATTTGCAAAACAGCTGAAGTGAAACATACTTCTGAACAACTTACTTCTTTCCACTGATTGGAAAGGGAAATGAAGATCGTTACTTTAGCCTTAGTATATTACATGTTAAATATTTCAAATTAGGTGAAATGAATTCCAGGTATTTGGAGAGTGCTTATAAACACCCCAGTAAGTATAATTGTCTGGATTCTGTTAGGACTCAAGGAAATTAAGGATGACTGGGGTCTAAGTTAGAAGCCAGCACAAGAGCCTGCTGTGTGTCCAGCAAGGCAGTTTCACCACGATAGTTACCATGTTTGCTTGACACAAGTTAACCAACCTCTCTTTCACAAGAAATCTTGAAGTAAGTAGAAGAAGATTTAAGGAATATTTTGTTTCATCCAAACCCTAATTCAGAAAATAGCTTTTGAGCTTATCTCTAAGCATGTTGGCATTCATTCTGACTTTATTGAATCACTTTGTGTTTGAAGATAAGCATGCACTTACATTTCTGGTTTGTTTAGTTGTGTGGTTTGTTTTGTATTTTAGAGCCATAAAAAACAGTGTGATAATAGGCAAAAGTACATAATTTTTGAACCACGTATTTTTAAAATGATAATCCCTTATCTTGAAACATTGAGGGGCAATTATCCTAAATTCACTTGTGATTTAACTGTTAAAATATTAATGGAAGATATTAACACATAAAATGTCCAGACTGCCTTTATATCAAAAACATTAGGACCTTTTTGTTATCATCTCTATTAATTACAATTACAATATTTCTAGTATGTAATGACTTCAAATCGAGAGCTCAATTGCTTCCCACTCTTATACAGTTCCAACAAAGCAGCTGATGTCTGATAACCTTTGAGACGCTTTGAGTTCTGTCACTATTTTGTCTCAGCTTTGTATTAGATTACAAACAGATATACAATTATTTTTAATTCACAACTTACTATGTAATTACATAGTAAATACAATATAATTACAATAAAATCACATGCTTGCTTACGTTGGTTTAAAAAGTAAGATATTCTGCAGCTATTACTGTTAGAATCATATGGTAGTTACACTACAAATGCTAATATATTTATCACATATTTGAAAGAAAAGTAATTAATGGAGGTTTTATTTAGTAGAAGACCAGACTCCTAAAGACTGTCACCTTAGCTCTGGAACTTTCACGCATTTCATGCTATGATTAAGAAAATTGTATCTCCCTTTATATACACATACAGGACTTCTCCCACACAAGGTTAAATTAGCCTCTGTAGAATTGTCTGCACCAATAAGAATGTAATAGCCATTTGCAAAACATGTGTTTAGAAGACAGGCTTGAAAGACGGTGGTGTGATTCCAACAAGCAGTTTGTTTCCCAGGAAACATAGCTTTTTCCCAGTGTCTCATCATGTTTTTGTGGCTATGTCTGGGCTAAGGAACCTGAAAGTCTTTTGTGTATCCCATGATCATATATACACACTGGCTCCATCCTAAGTCTGTTAGGTGAGACCTAGGTGCATTTCACTGTTTGGTTATTTTTTTATAATTGTTTCTGTTGTCTGTCTGTTTGGTGTTTTCAACCAACTTCCACAAAGAATAGATTCTGAGGCATTGATCAGATGATATCTATAGCCTATTCCAAAATCTAGCCAGTCTCAAAAGTGAGAGGAATAGGACACTGGGTTACAAGAATGGGTCTAGATCTAGTCCAAGACTTTGATACCACTATGGCTTAACTTTCTGACTGTGAAACAAGGACAAAGATACTTTGGCCTTTCGCAGCACAAAGGCAAGTCACAGGAAGATGGCTCTATCAATACTAGCTGTACTTATTCACAGGTTAGATGTATGCAAAACCTATTTATTTATTCATTCTCTTGCTCTATTAGGGTCCTAAATGGCTACAGTGGTAGAAGACAGGCAAGGCTCAGGGAGGCCTTCAGTATATCCATTGAACCAATCTAATTCTTACACATTAAATAGTCTTATCACTTTCATGTAAAACGTCACACAAAAATCACAGATTCATCACTGCCAGTGTTTCTATCATGATACAGAATATGCTGCACACTAAGCTGGTTTATACTTCCTCTCTGGAGTACATTTTATGCCATCAGGCACAGGAACTCTGATTGTGAAGGCTTTCCACTAATGAGGAAGATCACAAAGTCTCATGGGAAATGTAGTTTCTCTATCGATAGTGACTTGTAAGGAAGAAGGGGTATGCTTGTAAGGAAGAAGGGGTATGTTAGACCTCCAAATGCAAGCCTTAATGACTGGATGGGGAAATGGAATTTCAGATTGCTATTGAATAGTGCAAATGTGGAGAAAATGGCATTGGTGAACTTTCCCTGAGAGTCCCCCACATCCCTGCTGTAAAATTTCCTAAAAAGGACTATGCAAAATTATGTCATTACAAATGTAAGAAAAGACTGGCTCCTTTTTCCTGATGTGACGATACCAGCAAAGCCTTCATACTTTGATGTGCCAGAGTCGCTTGGAGAAGAAACAGGGATATGAGATTCATTAAACTATGATAAGTCACTGACAAAGTGGTATTACATATTATGGTCTTAGCTCTGGTGGTGATTTAAGCTACTGTGCTTGGCTTTGTAGTGAAATAGGCTGAGTACCCATTGGATCAGTTACTACACTTCAGGCAAAAGGGAAATAACTATTTTTTGAGGAATGAAAATTTCTTAAATAACATGAATTTGTCTGTGATGACAAACTTGTGATGGTTTAATTAGCCCATAAGAAATACTGGTCATAACTGATGAAAACCTGGATAGTAATAATGTGTTGTCTTACAAAATAGAAATACAAAATCAAAAGGATGGAAAAGACATTTTCTGAACACGAGTTCAATGACTATTTCAACAACAGTAATGTATATTTTGCTTAAAATATACATCCATTCTGATTACTGAAATGTGTGTCATTTAGGAAGGATAGATGGATTGATGAACAGGAACAATTGTAACTTTTTTTAATCAGAAAAAAAAATAAATTAAACCCATACACACTTTACAGCATGGGGAGACCTCAAGATTGTCTTGAGTGATGACATTAATACTTTTCTATTGCTGCTGGCACTTCGTTTAGTACACCCTATCTATCCTGTTTGCTTTTTTTCACAGCTATGTTATGCTGATGGCTCTTAGTTATGCTATGGTTCTGATAGCATTCTAAAGGCATTTTCATTGTATAAACACTCAGAACAGTTATTTTTGTTTTGGGCTGGAGTCCATAATTATTTTCAAGCCTGCAAACACATTAAGGTTTGCCAATCCAACTGAATCTTTCTCAGCCACCCTCTACCAAATAATGCATGACCTCCTTGTTTCACAACATAAGGATTTAACATATGTTGTTTACAGTTATATGTTACCTTCACCATTACAACCCTCAGGGGAGTGAGGATTTTCCTAGTATATGTTTTAGAAACACTGAAGTTTTCTGCAATTTCACCTTCTTAAGTAGCCTCTGACAAACCTGCCGTGAGACTACAGAAGCAGCGGACTCTGGATCAAGATCAATTTTATATTGCATTGCTTTCACTTGTAAAGGAACTCAAATAATATCTTCTAAATTAAACAGCTGTAGAGATGTTAAGGTATTCTCTATGGACTCTGTGCTGTCGTCTGCAAGCTGATGATTCTGGAATTCTCAGGTATTGTCCCCATGAGGTGCTTTTTGCACTGACCTGTACATCTTTTCTGTGTATGTCCCAGTTTCTTTGCAGTATTTGTCCTTGAACCAACAATAATTGGCACTGTGAGACTGTGTTTCATAATAAAAATATACAGTCTGTAAGTGTTCCCTATGCTGTCCTTCCTGCTCTTCTCCTGCTGTATTTTTTGATAAACAGATTTTCTGAATCTGTGATGACCCCTTGCCATCTTCAGTAGGAGTCCAATTTAAAATAGTGGTAACTAATAGAGATTTTTATGGTGAAAACAACCACAGTCAGTAGCTGATTTTTGCTTTCTTAATCTTGCATACTACTTATTATATGTATATTTAGAACTGAGAATTGTCCCTTAACTCTTAATTGAAATCATCTACCCACTGGCAATTCATTTCTTTAATTCAGCCACTTAATGTTTGGGGTTTTTTTTTTTGTTTGCTTGTTTTCTTTAACCAGTCTGTAAACACTCTACAGTCACCAGCAACTTCTGAAGTAAGGTAAATTTCTAGAATTTCTACAATATCAGCATTTGTTTCTTACTTGGTTTTGTGAAGCAGCTGAAGATATGCAACAATTTATAGGTTTAACCCCCACTGAGTTCAGTAAAAGTAGTGCCTTTTTCTCATCACTAATATCATTATTGACTATACACTCTTACATTCTCTCAGTATGGGTGCTTCAGCCCTCTACTGAGCTATCAAATGAAAATGTTTTCCCTGGGAGGACAGTTTAAGTTCGTTTTCCTTTTTATATTTGAGCTGCACCACACCAGTGCTGCAGGATGTGGTTTTAGCTTTACTTTCCATCTCCAGATAATTTGTATTTTACTGCGTATGTGGAATAGGGTCTTGTGTTTGCCAGTAGTAATTGTGTCTTGCTGCTTGCTTGCAGCACAGAATCTCAAATAATCGTATGTATTACCTGTGTAGGAGTGTACAGAGTCTGCTGATATCTCAGGGTTGCAATTCCTACAGCAGGTATGACAGGCAGATAACTCCATGGCTCTTGGAGCAAGGTTGGTGTTTTGAAAAGATGTTATGACTATGTTCATTTTATAAAAGGAACTTGTGTTATTGAAAGGGGAACACCAAAGCTGTGTATCAGATGGCAGACATTAACAAATATCCAACACTCTGTTGCATCTAACATACACAAGAAAGCATGTACTTCGTTTTGCCTTTATTGTATGCAACCCATCAGGTGTTTCATTTGTTACTAGAAACAATCCAGCCATTCTGATTTTATAAGGATAAGCTGTAAGGATGAAGCTCAACAGCAAAATAAGTACCCACATTTTATGGATTGTATTATAAAGGAAGAGAAAAATCTTGTAGTGGTATATTCTGCATTTATTTATTCATACTGAAAGAATTTATACAAAGCCTCGTGAGTACTTGCTTGTCAAATTTTGTTTCTGAGTGTGAAGGGATGTTTGGTTTTAGATAACAATCTTCGAAATTTCAGTAACAATCTGGTTTTGTGGAATTGCTCTATTACAAGGATGTGTTAGCATGTCAGGTTTCTGAAAGAGGGGAGCCTGTGGATAATTGCTTACACATTTAAGCATTTAGTACCTAACAGTTAGAGGAAAATCAATGCTTCACTTCTCACAAAGTCAGCTTCTTTAAGAGCAGCACTTAGCTGGAAAAGCAAGAGGTCCAAGTGGGCACCACCATCAACTAACTAGGCTATCATTCTTTGTAGTACCATCAAAAGTATTTGGGTGTCTGTATTTAAACAAAGGAGGCTAAATATGGAGACAGCTTTTCCCCATGGTCTGTGTAGAATATATATGGGTCTAACTAGCACTAGATGAAAGTTTTTAATAACCTTGATTCACATAAAATACACAGATGAGATGTCAGAAAGAAAAAAAAACCTTTTTCTCTTCTTTCTTTTTCTAGTTGTATTCTTCCAACTGAGTAGTCCAAGCCTTCCTTTGCCAGAACTCTTGTTCATCTCTTTTTATTAATGCAAACGGTTTACACGTTACTTGCAGGTACATTTTAGAAATGGACGCTCAAAATGTTATTAGTGATCTACTGATTTTTTTCATATTATTGAGTATGTGCTCAATAACTTAAAAATATTGTGACAAGAGAACTTTGTCAGGACAGTCAAATGTTTTTTGTTCATATTTTGGGTATATGATGTAAACTCACACTTTGCCCATCTAGACACTGAGAAACAAATTTCCAAAAAAAAAAAACCGAGGAAAATATGAAACAGGTTTGATAAGTTAAAAGGAAGAAGACTAATATTTAACAATGAATTTATCAGAGAGAAGATTTAGTACAGGAACTTCTCATAATTTTTAGGGATCTGAGGATAACCTGGGTAGAGTAGTGATCTTTTTTGTAGGGAAGGGGATGCAACTCTCTCTATCCATTATGTGTCTAAGAACTAATTTCTTTTCTTCATCTCATTAGATATCAATCTGTACCTTGTTCAAGGCTTCATACACTAATTTGTGTTTCTATCTAAGGTACACAATAATCCCAAACCTCCCATTTTAAAAGACAGTTGCAACATTAGCAGGCTCAGTCTCTAATACTCTGGGCTAACTGTAATGGAAAGCTTGAAATGAAAATAAGCGTTTTGTAAATTAATTTGTTTTACTCGTAACTCTTATAGCTGCCCAAAAAGTCACTTTCCTTATCCATTCCACAGGGTTTCTCTATTTTAAATCAGAATGCTACACGAGTAGTTTTAGAAGTTTTTGTGATATCTTGTTGAATATCTATTCAAACATCCCTCTGAATTCTTAACATGGAGACCAATCTTATGATTGAACTCTCATTCATCCTTATACTTTTTATCTCTAATTGTTGATGGAGAGTCTATAGCTAGAGAAAACAGCAGTTACCACAACGACTATTTCTGATTTCCTTTTTTGGACTTACATAGTACAAGTCAGTTTAAGTTTTTAATAAAAGAGCAAATATGCAAATCCTCAGCTTAACAGAGACTTGTTTTTCTTGCAGAGTGCCTAAATATACCTTTCCTATCTTGTCAAATACATTTTACGTATCAGCACCTCTCTTGTTTTTACGTGCTATATCTGAGGTCCAATATATTCCTATTGTTATAAGTCTACTTGGCAAGTAGCCCAGTGTCTCTCTTTTTTAGCTGTGACAACTCTCTTTCCTTCTTTCTAAGAAAAGACAACTTCTTATTGTGTGATCTCATTAAGTAAGTCTGTTTCTATAGAAGTTAAAGATTGTTTTAGAGCCCTGTGAAGGCTGACTATAAACACTTTGGGCAAACTGAGTTAGTTTTCTAATAACAATATTCATTTCATCTTTTTGTAATAGAGCAACACAAGAATTTATTTTATTTTCTCAAAGAAAGGACACTTCAAGATTTTTTTTTAACCTTCTTGGTTTATCTGTGTCTTTATAAAATTATGGGGAAATGTCTATCCTCTTTTCTGAAGAGTGATCAACTTAACTAAATTTCTTTCTTTAACTAATCAATGGGGTTGTTGTATCATTTTTTTTCTCAACAATATGAGTATATCAATTAGTGTCTCTTTTTTAATGCAGTGGCGAAAGATCAAGCCAGTTTCTAAGTATAGTCTGCACCCTGATTTACTATAGAAAATATTATCTATAGAGTATGCATCATTGGAGAGAAAATACTGGGGTCTATAATACTGACACATAAATTGAAGGTCCATTATTCTGAAGACCTCATTTTTAAGCCATATTTTCAAAGGTTCAAAAAATCCTCCTTTTTTTAGTTCCATATGTAAAAATGTGACAATAAAATAGTGTGCTCTGATAACCCTTAAGAGAGAAATTCAACACCTATATTCACCATAGACCATTTATTTGACAGCCATGAAGTGTGGACTTCTTACCTACTAGCAATGACTTTGTCTGAACTTTATTCCCATAAGAGTATTCATTTCTGATATTTCTATTTATTTTATGTGGTTTTTATTGCTCTCAATCTCAAGATTAATTATATTTCAACATTAAACAAGTCATTACACACCTGATGTAATTAAAATAATACTACAAATAACAGAAAAAATATGACAAATTACACATATAGTATATATTTTGTATATGTAGGTAATAGTATATATGTGTGAATGTATATATATAGAGACCTATGTAAGTATACAGCTTTTCTTCTTTAAGGTGGATTCCTCATTATTGTAGTGAGAGCACACTATGTCCTAGAGCTATTTCCTAAGTACAGACTTGAATGAAAATATTCTTTCAATATTGCGACTCCATAGCACCCTAATGTTAGTGATACCAGGACCTAAGTTTAGTGATATGAACCTGGGGATCTTGATTTCTTTTCAGTCTTACAGAGAAGAATATGGGCATTCAGTATGATGACTCTGCCATTCACTTTGTCTGTCTAAAAGTTAGCATCAGCTGATCATCCAGAATCTCTGTAATCATGGAGAGGAATGACATCCTCTAGAGCACAAGTTTGCTTTTAAAACAGGTAAAAATGGCACTCCATTGACTGCAGAGGGAGCCAGAAAAATTAGTTTAGGCTACACACTTAAATTTCAGATGGCTTAATTTAGGTGAAATTAATCTCTTCCCACAACAGAGGGATTTCTAAATGACTCTTTTAAATAGGGAAAAACTATATCTTTCTATGCCAGAGATCTTATTAGGCCAAATTGATATTGTTAAAGTTATTTTCATCTTACTATCTTGAAAATATTGTCAAAATCCAATCCAAACCTACAATGTCACCAATGCAATACTATGATATGTTGGACAAATGCATATTACTGAATAAGTTGTTAATACATGAATAAAGAAAAAAATGCATAATATAAGATTCATTCTCTTTCAAGAGAAGGGTAGATATCAGATAGTTAATAGTGAACTACAAAGCTTAATAACAACCTATATCTATGTCAACATTTTTATGAGTGGATTTATTCCCCTTCTATTCCTTTAAAATCTCTGATAGGCTATATTAATCGCAGCAATTATTTTTTTCCTACTAAAAATCCATGTGGGACTGGCAGATATGACAGAGTACCTGCAGAGAACTTGTACCATTCCAAAACGGTAGGTAAAGTTCAGGTAGGACAGTCTAGAGATCTAAGATGGTACTTATGGTTAGGCAACTGAATCACATTACTATGAAGTACCGCAAGACTAAATTTGTGGAAGAGCTGATAGAACTGCAAAGCATTTTCTGCACATATTAAATATGTTTTGTAATTCTACTGTCAAGGTTACTTTTTCACTCTCCTTTTTTGAATATTCAGTTAACATTTCCCTGGCAATTAGAAGTTAAACAGCAGCACTTTTTGGTTTTTCTGACTAGCAGTGATGAACCTCAATGGGCCAAAATGATGAGAGCACAGATGATCAAATACAGCCAAAATTTACTGACTTCTTGCAGACGGCTAATTGAGGTTCACAGTAAAGGAACATCCACCCTTAAAATGTCCACCTTGGACAGAACGTTATGCCCAGCTTCAAGGATAGGGTTGTTTGCAGTATCATATTCTAGCTTATTTACAGTATTGTCCTGGCAAAATGATTTTATGTACTGGCATCTACAACAGAATATGTAACCACATGCTCTAACTATTAGGCAGAAGCTACACTCAATCTTCTTATAAACTCTTACACTAGATGTTGAAACACTAGCACAGTCGACATGTTGCTTAATTGCTGTCTAAGTCCTAATAACCTCAAAGAGAATAAGAGCAGCTACTGGCAATTTAACAGCACTAACATCACAAGATGAATCTAGGTAATGGATATAACATGTGAGGGACCAGTGGGCTAATTTACTTAAAACAAAATGTGATTAAATGATGTGAATACAAAATACCTTCAGCAAGTCAGGTACATCTGTACCATGTGATGAAGTGCTGGATGGATGCCCAAACCAGCTCTGGAAGTCTAGTATTTCTAAACTGTCAGTTCAGAAACCAAATGTATTATAGCCTATAGCAAACTTTGCATTTTCTGAGGCAAAGGTGAGTTGGGAGTACTGCATTAAAAGTGCTGCTATGAAGCTCTGAGGAATGTGATAAAAATAAGTTCTAAGTGGAAAGAAATACGAAATACAATTTGTCTGATGTATTTAGATGTCTAACTGAGAAGAGATGGATTGTACCCTAGAGTGCCTATTTATTTCCTTGGAGTATAGGTGAGCTCTTATGAAGATATATCTGGCTTGATTCATTTGCATGCAGAAAGGACTCATGCCATTTGAGACACTCTAGAATATCTGAGACAACAATTCGCAGATGTGAGACACAATGTAGAAGAGTCAGTTGCTTTCTGCTGTGGTAGCCATAGGCCAGATGGAAGATCTAGAGCATTTCAACTGGTATTATCTGCCTGTTGTAAAAGTGAATTGAGCCCTACAGTGTAAATGTGAGAAAATGAGAGCTCAGGATTGTAGATACCCATATGTAGGCCCCTGAATGTGAATGTCTACCTGAAGGCTCCATTTCTAAGCCCTCATTATAGTCCACTTCCCTGTAAAGGGGGGGATTTTGTGTCCTAGCATAGGCATTTCTATCCTAGATTAGTTTCAGGTGCTGCTCCTGAATTGTGCTCATACTTGTTTTAGTTGGTAGCACTGGGAGAGATACTTAACTACCATAATACGTATGGGTCTTTGCTTTATGCTGTGCATTGTACATTGATTGCACTGACTGTATCTCCTTTGACTGTATCTCCACTGACTATAGCAAGAGCATTTTCTACATGTAGTCACCACCATTTAGTTAACTGTGCATAAACAAACTTATTTACAAACTGGAAAGAAGCCCTACCCTGCAGTCTAAAGTTAAGTTGTGTAAATCCAGTGCCTTTTGCTGAGTCTTTCTCGACTTCTACACCCTGCAGTGATCTAGTGTCTGGAAATTAACTTCAGCACAGTTTGAGTCTAACACATAGAGACAGGTCAGGCCTGGAACTATATGAAAACTAACAAGCCTTCTAGTATCTCCTAGGTAGCCTTATTACCTCCAGCTTGGGACTGGTCTTCTCAGTTTTATGCTAGATTTTACCTGGCACAATGGGTGTCTCTACATTTTGGTTTTGAGCACTTTGATGGGATAGTTTATTACACTGGCACAATGCTAAGATTGAGTTATAAGCCTACTCAACTGACTAACATGCCCAGAATTCAAATGTAAAGGAAAAGGTGTGTAATAAATGGCAACAAAATAGCAATATTATAAAGCAGTTTGTGGGTTAATTTTGCCTCTGTTCTCTGTAGAGTGTGAAGGAGAGTTATTTCTCTTCTAAGTGAGAGGAAATTGAAGAAAAAGATTAAATTTTGGGTTTTGTTCAACTCAAGCAAACAGAAACAGTTGCGTGTATAAAGGATTTCCCATCAAATACAAATACTTATCCTTTTCCAGTTATTAGTAAATAATGAGCAAAACTTTAAAAAGAATGAGATAGGATATAAAAAAATCAGTATAGTTCTCTTGAGAAAATGATTCCATCAGTAGTCCTTCCATCTAGGAATGAAGTGTAATCATTATTTGTTTATGTCAATCTTAATGTTGGTTGTATGCTCATAATGCAATATTTCCACCTCCTTGTGTTTTAATTGCCATGTGAGAATACTGTACGGGATTTTAGCTTCAGATCTACAGTGTGTTGTCAACATTTCCTTAATTTACTAAAGCTTATAAAAGTAAGACATTGTTAGGTTGGCATGATTTCTCTGTAACTACTATATGGTGTGTACTTTTTATCACCTTCCTTTCCTCTAGGTGCTTACACACTGACTGCTTTAATAAATGTTGTAGCAATTTACTAGCTATAGAATTTAAACTTGCTGTTCTGTAATTTCCTAGATTGATTCCTCTGCTGTTTTAGTGGAGGCTATCCAATATTTTAGAGAATCCGTTCTTCCCAGAAAGGAAAACATAATACTCTTTGAACGCTTTTCAACATCATCTTCTCTATCTCAGGCATACTCTTATGATCCTCTGATGCCAGTTTTAGAATATCTGTGTATGGTGCAAATCTCTGCTGTAGTTCTTGGTCTTTGGTCCAGTTTGAGTTACATTTAGATCCAGACAAATCCCATTGGCATGCCTTCAGTCAGCATGAATTGCCTAAACACCTAAGAAGAAAATGAAGCCTCAGGAGCTCTGGGCATCAAATTCTCAGTTCAGCTAACTGCATAAAGTGGTGTCGCACAACTCTAAAATCTGACAACATTTGACATCCTTTGTGATGAACTGCTTGCTTAATTTCCTTCTACGCTTTATAGAATGCTAATTTTTTAGAGTAATTTTTTGATAAAAGGTTTATTTTTCATGGACACAGTATAGCTTTATAATTAATCTTGGAGATAAAAAGTTGTTCAGTGAAATGCATCTATATTCCCGGTGATTTTTTTACATCTCTGCTCCAGGGACCAGAGGGTTGTACCAGCTGCTGAGTAACAGAAGGTGATAGAAGGTTTAACACCAATAAAATACTTGTGTAAGTACATAACCTTAAAGAATAAAAAAGGGAAAAAAATAGCCTTTTTAGGTACATACTTATTTCTATATTCCATAGCAGATGTCAGCTACTGCTTAATACTAGAGCCTGCTAGGCTTTCTCATGTTTTCACGCACTGAGTAAACACCAAGTTTCTTAACTATGGACTTCCTTGAAATGCTTCCTTGTTTTGTAGGTCTTATAGAACTACGCTCTTGTCTGGAAATGAGTTCAAGGGTCCAACGGGTAACGTAACCAAAAATCACACACTGCAAGAAAAGCTTCCTTCAGAACAAAATTCCTTTACATAAAATCCTTCTTCATATTATCAACAAAATCAAAAGGTGCAATAAGGAACATGAAAGCAGAACCCTCAAAAAACCACAAAGAACTATTTTGATTTGTGGTATTGTGCATCTACTGTGCATTTGTGGTTGCATCTACCTTTTCCACCTCATTCACTAGTATGTTCAAACACACATGTATGTAAATACCATGGGAAATCTCATAGAGATTTGTTGTTTCTTGGGCATACAGCATTAGAATGGCCTGTCTAATGTGACTATTCAGTTTAGGGGCAGTTTTGTTGCTGAATAAAATGCACAAAGCTAAAGATACATGTGGACTGTTTAGGGACTGAAATCTCTGCAAGCGTTAAGCTCATTTATAACCTGCTGTTTGTATTACAATTTGCTTTTGAGACTATGCCTTTGGACTGTTTACATCCCCAGTGTTTCGATAACATGTGTAACCCTGATCTCTTATGTAAGAAATTACAGGAGAGAAGGAAAATAAGAAAGTTTAGCACTCTCTCATATGTCACCAAAAGTCTTCTTCATCAGAAACAGAGAAAATATTATTTTTTCTCTCTGAGGAGCCTCTGCATGAAAAATTTTTACAGGTGCTCAGGCTGGAGACATGTGTTAGGTCTGAATAATGATGATTCTTTATGATGTCTGCTTTGGAAATAAGAAAATCCCAGGGCTCATAGTATTAATTTACAAAGAAATATACACATAGAGGCTTTACTTTTCAGAAGTTTACAAATACACAGTTTGCATTCATCATAGTTATAATTACAAGGGAAAATAAGTATGTAATGAGTGAGAAATACCATACTTTTTTTGAACCCCCTTTTTTTTTTTTTTTACTTCAAGTGTTCATTTCTGCTTGGTTTTGATGATGAATGTTTGAGGGAAGCGAAAAAGACAGAAACAAAAGTGACAATTTTGTTAATAACATTTGGAAGGATATATTTTATTATAGCAAAAAAAAAGTGAAGGAGGAAATCTGGCTAAAACATGATCAAAACAGTCTGTTTTTTTAAAAAAAACATATTATTTATTTATCTGAAGAGATGGCAAGATGAGATACTGGAATAAACAGGAGGCTCCTAAAGCAGTCACAGGAGCAGAACAGGCTCTATTTCCTTCAGACACTGTTCAGAATGTATTGAACTGTTTTGAGCAGCCCTTCCCTGGCCCGAAGCAACAAGCTCAAGAATATTGTTCATTTGTGAGGGACAAGAGAAATTTAGATTGGGACCATGGATCCAGAGCATCTTAATTTGTGTTTATAATAATAATGTTGGGTGGGTGTGTGTGTGTGTGTGTGTGTGAAGAGAAAGAAAAGGAAAGGGGGAAAAAAATAAAAAGAAAGAGGCATTAGGGGACTGTAAATCTAAGCTGCATGCTCGTGCCAAAAGATGCTGCAGCATCTCTCTCAACTTGTTATGCTTGCCAAATTCACCGGAGTAATGTCTGTTATAATAACATCTTCCAAAGAACAGCAGTGCAGGGTTGCTGCTGTCTGCCAAAACAAGACAGCAAGTCCTTAGAAAAGTATGACTCACATCTAGATTCTTCCCCAAACAGACAAACACCCCCCCCCCCCCCCACACACACCCACCGGTCCTCCCCCAAAATATAACACCCAGAAAAAAAAAGGATGTGCCCAATGTTTTAGGGGTTTATATGTTTTCTTGTATTTATGATGCAAGATATGGTGGGTAATTTTGGAGTTCCGGGCTATATGTGGGCTGAAATTAGAGAAGAAAAAAGGATTTTATTCCCCCCCCCCAAGTTTGCTTCCTAATTCAGAGTGCATGCCAATGGTAGTTCTTAGGTGACGTTGTATTGAGTATGTGAAATACAGAACTAGACCTTCGAGCCCTCTGATACCTTTTTTTCATTTTCATTCATTGGTAAGAATCTACAAAAATTGCTGTAGTATTAGAGAAGATTTCAATAAATTGAAGTACACAGATAGCCTGCAGCAATGTAATTCCTAGTGTTCGTACCTATATAAAATATAAAAAATATGACCCTTGTAATGGAGATACTGTACACGTACAGGACATTTTGCTGAAAAAGAGCTTGACACTTTAGCATATTCTTAGCGGAATTTGCTGTTATGTAGATCTAAAAGCTGCCCTCTTTGTTAGCTTGCTGTAACTATACTCAGTAATTAAATGAGCAGTTGACTGGCCATCACTGATACCAAGGGCTCTTTGCCATCAGCTCATGCTTATTGTAAGAAAACGGATGGCATATACCACATCTATTCTACAGTATGAGCAATTCTAATATAATCCATTTGACCCAAAACTAAAGGTCTGAAAGGACTCAGATTTCATGCAGAATTTCTTTTATTTGTGTACTTCATACAGATATCTCAGGTACCACAAATGACCCCAGATACCTGAATATAATTCCTAAATTGGACCCTAGAGAAGACCAAATCTATAGGTCTATTTCAAGGTGGGTTAAATAGTTATCCATAAACTCTCAATGTACTAAGTAGATCTGTGTTACCTGTCACAGACATTTGAACACATTGTTCAGATACGGAGATCTATATTTATGCATTTAAATTTAGGTGTCTACAATCTGGAAGTGAACCCCACTCTACTCATAAAACTGATTTTTTCTTCAGCCCTTTCTCTGAAGTGGTAAAAAAAAGAAGTTTGCTGATTCAATTATCCCAATTAATGGTAAAGAACAAAAAAGAGAAACAATAACTTCTAGTATGGTTAGCACTTGGACTTTCTAATATTAAATATATTTCTTTTTCTTAATCATATGGTCTTTTATGCTTCTTTTCTGAGAATAAATATGATTTTAGTCCCCATGTGAAATTCACAGCAGAAACAAGGTTAAGGTATACTTACAAGGTATACATACAAGGTTCTTGTACGTACTTTGCATACGCAGAAATTTACATCATTAGGTAAAAAAACCTGGAAAATAAAACAGACTATGTACCCATAGATTGAACACCCTGCTGTAACTACTGATGAGTATTTTCAAAATTCTTTATTACTCTCTTCTATTTGAAAGAATCTTAAAATGCAACTTACAAAGCTAAAATTCCTACCCATTATAGATGTAGTAATAACTTTCTAATTAGTGACTTCATTGTTACACTGCATAATCAGCTCATTGAAGACACGCATTGTAGTAAAAGAAAAAAGCCCACTCCATAGTAAAGAAGCTATCCCATTAAAGTCTTGGTTAAGTTTATAACAATAATGTAATATCATTATACTTTCATAAATTAGAAGTCAAAATGGATATATATCACGTAAAGGTCTTGCATCTTTACAAAATGATGCATGTTTAATTTAAAGTAAAGTATCTCCAACAACATCAATTTTTCAGGTAGGGGGGTGACATATATAAACTCAACACAAAATATCAGATATTTCAACATCTGAACAGTGTTATGTCAAAGGTTTCAAAGAAAGCCATACAGCTCCTAGGCATTAAATGACATACAGTAACATCAAAAGCAATTGATGTGAAAAATGACAATTGAGATTATCTGTTACGGATGGACTGACCTATCCAGGTTCAGTTCCACTGCTCCTCTTTAGTCAGCAGGCACATTTTGCTGTCTGCTTTACTTTTTTACAGTTTACTACTGCTCCATCTTTTCTATTATTATATAATAGAGATACGGCTAGATGGCAATTTGGATCTTAAATGTGGTCTGAGACTCACAAAATTTTTATATTTTCCAAATTTGGAAATCAGTTTTTCATTTTTCAAAATAAAAGCTAAAATTAAGTTTATGAGTATCCCAAAGTAGACAGCACTGATATCTAAATCTACAGTTTTTGTGTTTATTTATAAATAAGAATGTAAATATTGGTTGCCATGTGATAACAAAATAACTGAATGAGATCTTCATAGATTAAATGGGACCTAGGGGAAAAGTTCTTAAAGCTAAAAAAGATTCTATACATCACTGTTAGGAACAAAACTCCTCTCACCCCACAAACAAAACCTAGAACATCACCACTATAACTATTCTAATAATATTTTTGAAACTATAACACATGGTATCATCTCAGAAACTGAGTGAATAGCATAACATTTTTCATAAAAACATTGGATAACAATCAACCAATCATTTAAAGACTGTAGATTGAAGTTCATCCTCAAAGAGCTACATGAGCATACAAGAAAAACAGTGTATACGAAAGAAAGACTGGGTCTTCATGTGATACCTGATGGTGGAGCTTCATCCACCATTTGTGTTCTAATGCTTCATATATTTTATAAGGTATTTCTAGAAATAGGATATAATGAATATACCAGCTTTCATCCTATAAGTAGTGATTGCTCTTTGAGGATAAAATAAAGCAATTTATCAATGATTTCTTAAAAAAAAAGTAATATACTGGAAATCTGAGTCACAGTATAGTAATAAAATAGTTTTTTTTCTCTTACCTTTCCCAGATTGTTCTAAAAAGCACTCATTTTGCCTTAGCCTTGGAGAAATCACTTAGACTTTTCCCCCATTGCTTTCAGCTTGTGCAGAGATCTTTGGGAGAAATTTTGTTGTTATGTAGATTTTTTTGGAAATTCTACAGAACAGAAACCATGAATTAGCTAAAAGCAATAGGATTCTAGTGAATAAGATATCACATCAGTATCCTAATAATTTCACAGCCTAAAGACAACTGCAATGAAGCCAACAAAAAAGCAAGTAGAGATTGCCAATGAGCCAGATTGGAAAAGAAATTTCTACAGTTTAACATCTGGGCACTGTGAATACCTTTCAGAAATGAAGGCAAGAAATATCCTATACTGAGATACAGAGAAATTTTATTAAAATACATGTCACTAACAGATGCTTGCCACGTGAAAAAAAAAAAAGAGTCATTAGAATGTATTTAGTTGTAACTAAATTTGTTTAAAAAGAGAAGGAAAATAGAAATATATCCCTTAGAAAATATTTTAAAGCAGCGCTTGTGCCCATTTTGAATTATAAGGAGTGGTTGATAGGAGATTTGTAATCAATATGACGGCTAATGTGTGGGTGTCATTTTGATTCTATTTGACTTTAAAGAAAGTCTTAGTTACAAGCACTGTTTTACTTGTGATGCTATACAGCTTCTACAGCTCATCTGGAGATCATTGTTTCCTAACAGTCCTATTTGATGTAAGCTTTATCCATGTAAAGTGTTGTATTGGACTTCAGATTGGACTAGAGCAATGTAAGTATCTTTTCACTGTATGAAAATAATTTTTTGAAGTGTAAAATTTGAAATGAGACTTTTTATGAGAATGAGATGAGAATGAAGCTTTCTGAATTCATATTAAAAATCATTCTCTTGGAAATTTCCAATTCTACTTTTACCGGCAAATATTTTTTTTTGTTCCACTAAAAGCAGTATTCTGTGCAATATTGCCTATCCACCCTCAGGCAGGATGATAAATATTATTTAAAGCATCAACCTTGTTAATGATGATGAAATATAAGCATATTGTGTATCCTTATCAAAGTTCCTTTTTCTAAGGATTTTTCTAAAATCATAAAATATAATCACACAGAAAAAGCACCTTATGATATAATGAATCTGAACAAGGATTTTTTTCAGTGGGGTGCCTGTATACTTGAAATTTCTAAGTGTGTTAAAAGAACAGTTTAGAAAAATTGAGATAGTCTTTCCATTACCACAACACATATTTTGAATAAAAGTTTTACAGCAACATGAAATCCAAATAAACCACAAATTTGACCTGATAGAGAAAAAGGTCTAACACGAAGTCCATAACCAACTTCTCATTCACTAATGAGATCAAAACTCTGAATAATGGCAATGGACACCATTATGAAATCCTGATATATCTAAAAGTCATACTATGTTCTCATTATTATTATGATGCCACCAGCATTATCATGGTGTCTTAGGATACAAAAACCTTGAGCCATATCTTTTATGGCTCTAGTTTTACCTCTAGACTGCTGTCTGTGTTCTATATTATTATCAAAAATTAAAAGTTCTTAAAATTATGCATATATCTTTTCACATAAAGAGAGTGCCTGATGAAGAAGACACTATACCATTACCTTCTTTCAAACTAATAGAAATGTATCAAGAATAAGTAATACCTAGTTTCAAAGTAAGAGCTTTATAGAACTTTATGCCTAGGGAAAAGAAAATTTACCACAGTTCACATATAATGCTGATAGCCTTTGTTTTCACATCATAATCACAGTTTCAGATCTCAGTATATTTTTTTCTCCCTTGGGTAATATTTTAGAGCTATTGACCTTAGAATCAGTCACTATTTATTTGCCATTTTGTTTGGTTGGGTTTTTTTTTTCCTAGCGCAGCGCACACAATTTCATGTTTCCTGTAGTGTGTTTGACAAGCATAAAAAGAAGTAGATGAATAAGAAAATGGTTCCCAAATGCTGGAAGAAGTTGAACAAATTTAAAAGCCTCAAACCTTAGATAGGCTGCAGCAACTGATGTATCCTGTGCTGAGGAATTTCTGATTTAGGTCACAGAGTCAAGTGAACCTCTTGTAAGGCTATGGCTAGATGCTTAATATTTGAGGGTGTGTGTGTGTGGGGAAAGGTTGAACAACTAGCTGTGCAATGCTACAAAATTGTCTTTATTATGAAAAATACTTTAGGTCATATGACCCTATGTCAGCCTATTTAATTGTGCTTGACGGTTAAGATGATAGAACCCAGTCCTGTAATTCTTGGCCTTGTTTACAACACACCTTAGGTGAAGAATCTGACCCTCTGATATGGGGCAATTTTCCACTAGTCGAATTTTAGAATTATGCTATGTTTGTGGCTTTTAATTCAATTACAGATCTTCATTAAAGTACCTACAATGGACTGTAAAGACCAAGCAAGAACTATATCATGCTACTTGTCTGTGTATGAAAGAAAAAACAATCATTAAGATTTTATAATTTCTATAAGATTTGCTATTGCATGAAACAATGCTTTGATATATACTGTTTATTATATTTTATTTTCATAATTGATTGCACATATTTTTAATGGAATTAACTTTTTGTTCGTTTAATTCTAAATGGTGCTTCCATTTTCTAGGCTCTGTCATTTGCAACAAACGAGTAAATATACTTATATGACTTTGAAACTACCCCATTTCTGACTGCAGTTTTGTTACTACTATGAATGACTTTCACAACAGGAACGCAGGCCAATTTAAAGTCCAGGCACCAAGCAATTTGAGATCCACCAGCTTTATGCAGTAATATAATTATTCCCTCCGAGGCTCTTAATTGTATTCATCACACCATGATTTCTGCACAAATTAAGCATGCATTTACTGCTATATATAACTTGCTTTGCAGTTAACATCCTGGAAACAAATTTCAAGGAGATAGAATCTTGAACTTAGTCATCCCATGAAATCACTAGTTTCACTGCTGGGAAAAGTCACTTAGACTGTAAGGTCATTATATTTTTACATCACCAAATCATATACAGTGAAGCAGTGAAAAAAGAGTGTGATTAAAAGATCAACAAACTTTTATACAATTTTTTTTTCAGGCTTCAATTGTTAAAGCCCTTAGTAAAAAAATCCTTGGATATATTTTTAAGACACAAAGCAAAAAATGAACATTGTCAAAGAACCTTGCAGTCATCAGAAGACAAAATGTCTGAAATTCAGAGACAAAAAATACAACTGAGGTATATAACTCTCTCACATATATGTTTCTGTGTGTAGATTAATATATATTAATATACACGTGTGCCATTCTGACCATTAATTTTATAATAAATCACCCATTTCTAAAGAGCATTTCTAGTAAAAAAAATAAGTACTTAGAAAGTACTTCACATAACTGTTCAAATAATAAATTGCAATCAATATATCATTTTTAGGAAATAATTCAGTGTAGAATACTTTTCCATGTATGGTTTTCAGCTTCCTTGTATAGGGTTATATATATTCTGTTACCCAGCTAATTTTAAATAAGTAAGTTTTCCTAATTGGATCACAGCAGTGTTGCTTTGTTTGAATCCAGAATAACCCACTGTATATTTTATGATAAACTATTTTTTTTGGGGGGTGGGATAGGGGAATGGAAAGGAAAACAAAGTCTGATGGCATGCATATCTCAATAACCCATAGATATTTGGGCTTAGGCATCACTTTTTTATTTCACTGGAATTTGTTTTATTTCTGTGGACACGTCTCTATACCCACAATTGTAGAAGATATTACTTAAGAAAAGACAAAGAAGAAAGAAACAGGATACAGAGCTTGTGATCCATCTCTACCTTTCCATACTCATTCTTCTAGGATTTTAAATTAGAGTACCATTTTAACATGTCTGTAAATTGCTGTATAAATTGGCCAGTATCCCACAGAGTTTAAAATCAGGATTTGAACAAGCTTCAGAGTTGTTGCCAATAGTACAAATATCCAAAGTTAATGACAGAGTTAAGGGTTAGAAACATTAACAAAAAAATGGGAAAAATTTAAAGCTCTGTGACTTGAATTGACCTCTACATATTGAAGGTGAAACCAGAAAACATCTCTGAAGTGTCAGAGGCTGGCAAGCATCAGTAAAAGAATACTGGCCTAATCTGATTGAGAATGACTTTTACATCCTTGTGACATTATTTTCTATTCCTTCCGTCTTTTTTTTTTTTCCCCCCAGTTTTCCTTTGTTATGTGTAACATGTTTACTGAATTCATAAACTCTTTCAGGATTTATTCCATTTGTATTTAATGGTTAGAGTTTCATGTTTGCCTCCTATCTTAATTGTTTGAGCTGCTAGTAAAATAATGAAAATATCAAGTGTGTTCATAATCAACAAACCTTTCAGTAAAGGCTTGGCTTGGCCTTGGTGTGTGATTTGACCTGAAGTATAAGGTCATAAGAACAATTCCTACTTTCAGGAACTAGCCTTAATCCCCAGATGTCAATGAAAAACATCTTTAATATTGCCATGTGTAATGTGAGCAGAATTGCACTGATGTGTTGAGAAATCAGATATCTCATCTTGTAATGTACATACTATAATATAGAAATATTACAGCATTTGTCGCATATATGAGGGAGAACCTTTGTTAGAAAAGTAATTGGGAAAATTCCCTTGAAGATCTATAGGATATTTGCCTGACTAGGGTCCTAAATTTGAAGTTTCAATAGCCTATAGGGAGCACCTCCCTCACAATAAATATACCTAAGAATTATAACATGGGAACAGCATGGAAGTGACTTGTAATGTTATATCAGGGCCAAGGGAGTTTTTAATTTAATGATCTCTTTTAGTTGCAGTTCACATGTATGAATCCTCTATCCTTCAGTCTGATATGAACATTCTCTCAGAGTATTGCATAGTGTGAATGAGCAGGTATTATTTCTATATTTACAGTGCAGAAATGGTCCTTCAAAATCTACATAAGATACTCAACTCTCCACATGCATACATTCAATATGACTGGCTTTGCAAAATCTGAGAATGGCAAGACATTTGGATTATTCTTGAGCAAGAAGGGTAAGAGCTGCAGGAACATTGTGGAAACCTAAGTGTTAGCATTCTCTTTTCACCTATCATAGTATTTGGAATTCTTTCCTGATTAATAGTAGAACTGGAAAAACGCCTCTCCCTACTGCCTTGCTATAAGCCATGTGGAGCCTTAGAAGTCAGAAGCTGTACCCTTGCATCCTCCTGGAAAGAAGAGATGGCCAGAAAAATTGTAAACTAGTTTCTTTATGTCCCCTTAAAAATATTATCTAAAACATTATTGAATTCACTTCCACCCTCCACCCCCTCAAGAACAACATCTTCCAAATGGATTTGGAGCTGGTAGTGAAGCATATTACAGTAATCCAGGGCAGAAAATCTGAACATGGGCTCTTAGATTCTTCTTCTGAGAAAGAACAACATTCTCAGTCACTGCTGCTGTTTCTTTATGTAAAACACCTAGCAATATGACTTGACCTCAAAGCAGTAAGATTTGGCAAATGACCACGAGTCAGGAAGTATTACAGGAGACTTTCTTCTTACTCAGACAGGGCAAAGTGGTACTCATGCCCAGGTTTTATTCTTAACATCCTAACTTACAACATTAACACATGGATGCTCCCTAAACTGTAGATAAATACTAGCTTTTCCAACACAATAGTATGCCTTACTGACTTTTACGAGACTACTTCTTAACTCTTCATTTTAATCCAGACTTGCCAGTTCCAAATTCCATCCTTGATTTCTACATTCCCTGCTGAAAGAGATATTGCCTACTGGTTATTAATATGGTAAAACTGAAATTCTAACATGCATGCATATATAGTTCTTGGTGAGGTATATAAATGTGTCTTGATTAGCTGGATTCTGAGCTCAAGCACTTTGTGGGGAATTACTGGCCTGCTTAGGGTACTGCTACTTCTGGCCAGGTCTCCAATTTGGATAAAGAGTTATGTTTATCTCTGATAATTTAGAGTACTTCAAACCTTATCAGAGCCTTTTCACGTCACTGGATAATACATGTTCATCTAGCAAAATGAAGACAGGATTGTAACATGTTCAATAAATCTGCTTTCCCAATCTAATAATAGCATTTCAGGCGCGATGCCCAAGCCTTCACTTCTACCATGGGCCAAAATACAGGCTCTCTGTTCTATGTATGCCATTATTCAAGTTGCTGCTACGTGCTGACACACATCCCCTCATCTTCATTTGTTTTGTTGCCCTTGTTAAGTAGATAATACCAGAACACTGTTGTTTTGCACCTTTGACAACTCAGCTATGTGAAGAAAATTACAATTCCCTTAATTCTATAAACCCTGAGTCCCAAAAGACCTGCCAGATTGAAAGGACACTCTGTACTGGACAAAAAGAAATAAAAATCTTGGTTTTACCAACATACTAAAATCACTTTGGATCACAGCTCTGAAAGAGCCCAATCCAACAACCACTGAGCCTGGTAGATTTCACTAGATAATTCACTGAATTATAGAACTATTGGCTTTTTCACATAAAAATGATAAATGTAGCTGCACATTTGTCACCTAATCAGTACGTGGTTTATCTCAGTAATAATAGCAATGTAAAGTCAGTTACTTTTAATAGAAAGTATGTATGTATGTAAGGCAGAAGTTCTGAGCAATCAGACAAAGCAGCACAATTAATGTAATAAAAAGCTTCAACAGGAAGTCTGTTGTGTCTGTTTCCCTCTTAATCAACTGTAAAATTATAAAGAAATTACAGGCATTATAAAGTCACAAGAGAAATATATCATAGACTTTTTCTTTGTTATTGAATGAAATTTCCTATTCATATGCAGAAAAATAATCTGAAAAGATAAATAGTTTCTGCAGGTGCTTCTGACTTTTTCCCTTTTGGTTATGGGGGGATGAAAATTCAACTTTCACACTGTTGTTTTTCTCGTACCTGCATTTTGACATTAAAATAATAGAACCAATTAAGTGCACATAGTTCTAGATTTGTATCACACATATCACTCTGTCAGTTAGTAATTGACATAATGACAAAGTGGCCAGGGAAAATGTAGGTGGAAAAAAAAAGGATTTGAACAAACAAGATGTGCAAAAGAAGCAGTCTGGAGAGTCTGTATACACCCAGTGGCATGACTAGCTGCATTCCCATTGTATTACTTAAAAAAATCAAATATTACAGGTCTTGTGGGTATGAGGTAAGTCTGATAAACACAAACCTCCTAATTTTCTGCTTCCAAAGAAAGGTCTGTCAAGGTTAACGCTGAAGGTTCCCGAAGAATTTTGATTGGCACTGAGCAATAGTTTGAGGAGTATAACTAAAGAAAATGAAACAATAGGCTACTGAAATATCAAGGGAACTGAGATTGTTAGCAGTGTTCATACAGCATCATACACCATGGCATCCTGGACATGAATATTCATGAAGCTACAGTTACTTATGCACAAAAGCCTTAAAAAGTTCCCTCAGATATTATCACACTGTAACTATTAATCCCAGTTAATATGTCCTGAAAAGAAAAAGGCTTGGGACTACACAAAAGGAAACTTTTACTAGCAGTACTTGGTTTATACAGGAAACTTTCTCATTTGTATACACTCAGTTTTGAACTCTGGCATGAGGACATTAAAGGTGTTTGTGCCCAAGAGCAGTACTACATGCTTTGTGTTCGTATTGTGTTCCATCCTCTCCCTTCCCAAAACAATGATCCTGCCCATAACTTCTGCCAGAAACCATGCCAACCCAAATTACATCCGGGATTGTAACTAGGCACTGGTTTAGGTGAAAACATTCCAGGAAGCATACTGGAAGCCAAAAAAACATAAATGATTTTGTGATAGTGTGTGAGTTTGGGCTCTGACCCTGCTGGATCTACAAATAACCATCAGGTACATTCACAGTTCTTCGGATGGCTCTCCTCAAGAAGAAACTGATACAGAATCTAGCCATAAGCAACATCAAAGATGCAAGCCAGACCTTGATACTCAGCCTGTAGATCAGTGATTGATTCCTGTCCCCTTTTATTTAAGAGCATGATTACAAATAGTAAATACTTCTCAGTTAGACACAGATTTAAACAAAACAGTCTCTGGTGTGAAAAGTAACATTGACTCCAGAAAGCAGTGACAGTTCAGAATCATCTCTGCACTTAACACTTCCTATTGACTATTCTCTAGGTGACTTCCCACTCAGTAATGTGATTTCTGCTTTGCTTTTTAAGAGGCATCTTAATTGCACTGTTGAATATACACAGAACATCACTGCTTAATTTATATAATCTAATACTTTTATTCTTGAATATGTGAAAATGTAACAGAATTTGACATTTAAACATTTATATTTATACTTTTATAATTATAATTTAGACTCCTTCACTTTACATGTAACAGTCCTATCGCTGAAGATTTTCAAATGCCTTGTCAAGATGTGTGATATAAAATTATCAATCCTTATGAATATATTTTAGCCAGTGCTGAAATAGATCTCATCTAGATCTTCAGAATGCCAGATTAAGTAATAAGCAGTTACTTAGAAGATGGAAAAGTCTCCAGTTTCATTTTATATTTTATATAAAACATGCCCTCCCCAAATGACCTATCTGAATTTATATTCATAAATAAAATGTAGCTACTTTAAAAAAAGGTGTGCGTGTGTTTGCGGAGTTGACATAATGAATATTTATTCATAGTTAAAGAAGCTTGGAAATTTTTCATTATAAAATAATATTCATAATGTAATTAGTAATAGAATCCTGCAATCCTTTGAAAGACATTTCTACAGAAAATAAGATTTAGTTCTACACAATAATCCAAGCCCAACAATACACACATGCAAGACCCATTACAATTTTCTCCTACTTGCCTCATTAAGCTCAATGCTCAAAAGAGATCAATGACTCTGAGGTGAA
Source organism: Chionis minor (assembly GCA_013398295.1). Taxonomy (NCBI): domain Eukaryota; kingdom Metazoa; phylum Chordata; class Aves; order Charadriiformes; family Chionidae; genus Chionis; species Chionis minor. The sequence goes on along the minus strand of VZSF01006076.1, from coordinate 30,189 downwards.
TTGACAAATTGTGTATTTTATCTTTTGCTTCTGCCCTGTCTTAAACAGCGAAAAAGATTTAGTTTATATTTATTTTCTGAAGCATTTCTACTTTCATTTCTCTAAGTATTACCACATTCAGCTGCTTTCACACTCTTTCTGTTTCACTAGCAATCTGTTAGTGATCTTTTCCTTTCATCTCTCCACATATATATCCTAATGAAATCATTATGGCTGAACTGTTGGTTTTCATCCTCCTCTATTCCTCCAGTATATGGTGGTAATGATCTCATTTTATTTTGATACACTGACATTACAGCTGTCCTTTTCATCCACCCAGATCTATTTTATGTTTACTTAAATAAATATATTTAATTATTCAAATCACATAGCTGTATAATCTCACTTGATGCAAGAACATTTGATTATCAGATGTGGGGTACTGACATGGCTGCTAACATTTGTTTTGTTGTGTAAATTACAAGTTGTTAAACAATAATGCCCTGAACTGCTGTATGACAAAAAAAGAAAAAGAAAAAAAGGTTTGATGATGGTTTGAAAAGTTTTGCTATTAAAATGGGGAGACGTGTCTCATTTTGTGTTTTCATTAATTATAATCCATTATCAGCTCCTATTATCTTACATTTTTAACTGAGAGGACAATAATTCTTCCACTATGAATTTATTTTACCTTTAGTCTCAGGACTTAACTGAAATATGGAAGTCTTAACAAAGCAAGGATTGCAAAAATAGGCAAATGTTTCTTAGTAGGCCACTGTATGAAGAATGGAGCTTCTCTACTTTCTGTTTCTGGGGAACAGCTTGTGCAGTTTCTGGAGCTTGGAAACAAGTGGAAAGCACCTTTGGACAGCCTTGTGCTGTCGGAAAATTTCTCCTTACCCACAGAGATGTTATTTATGACATGATGCTGGCCAGCTTTTCATCATGAAAAACATACAATGAAGACCTAGGGAAAGGTTTTTTATTTCATTTCGTCTGCTCTTTTTCCATGTTCCATGAGGCACTGTTGAAGAGTTCCTTGAAAACGCATGCTTTCTCTGAAGGTATGTATGTAGGGAATAGGAATTTTCTATCTCCTCCCTCTTTCCGTTCTGTAATGGAAAGGAAATGGGAAGTGTAACAGTAAAATTGTGTGGGTGGATGAGAACTAACCTTTCAGCTGTCATTAGCCGGAAACTGTTGCTAACTGATGTGAAATAACACAGCTCTTAGTTTTGATCTGAACTATCTCAGCCAAGTCAGATAAAAACTCAACCAAACGGAGTAGCTCACCAAATAACAGCAGCAAACAAGAGAAAAAGGGTCAACACTTTTGCTTATTAATGTATCTTCCTTTCTTAGCTGTTAAAAATCTCTGCCTCTGCTAGCTGGTTCTGTGGCTCAGGAAAAGTTAAGGTAACTTTCTGTATTTCTTCCCCCCCACCCCTACACACCAAAAGAGAAACTAGGCAGTGAGTGCTCCCAAGGAAAGGACAGCATCTGCTCACATCCTTCCTAATAAATGTCAAAAATGATGGAGCTATAATAGAGTCTGCTAAACACCCCCCTGCCAACCTCCACCCTCAATGCCTCTCCTCAACAGTAAGCATGATTCAAAATACTTGACTATAAAGATCCCAAGGGGAGGGTCATGGGACACTTTCACCTCATAAACATACACAATTTTCTCCTTGACATACTCTCTCACGAGAGCCAGTATATGATGCCTCGAGGGACAAAAGAACCTAAAGCTCATAGCTGAACATCATTAATGTAGGTCCCTCCTACTCTCACCTTTTAGCTATCTTAACATCACAGTCACACTATACTTATTTTAGCAAAATTTTCAGTATTGCATATGCACAATTGTACTTCTACACCAAAGAGATTCCCTTGGACAGTGACATATTAAAAAATATATTTGAGGAATTTTTTCTAAAACATTTTGAAATAAACTATATTATTGGGCTTTCCTCAAGAGCAAAAGTTTTAGCTTATACTTGAAGAAACTAAATATTAGGAGACTTGCCATAAAACAGTAAGCTTTAGTTGAACTTGGTAAGACAGTAAGATCAGACACATAACGTGAAGTTTGGCTTTATATCCCTGGGTATTCTAATTTACTACATTAAGGTTTATCTTCTGCATTTGTATCCAACTTAAAAAGCAAGTATAAAAACCTGGATATGGATTTTCATTTTTTATGTAGATGCAAGCAGAATTCCTGTGAAGATGTCGTTAAGGAATAATGGATATGCACAGAATCTTCATAGGTCCCACACTAGAGACTCACATCCTGTGAATAAGTATGAAGGGGAATGATAACTACAAAACAGATATTAAAAATAAAGTAACCACAAAAAAATTCCTTTTGCTTCCTCAAAATAAGGAAGGTGTTTCGGAGTTCAGGAGGCTTCATGAATTGCAAAGCCATAAAGCCAAGGCACAGGTGAGAATAAAGAAGTATATGAGCAGAGCAGGTGCATAGGGCAACTGCTCTTATTTCAGACCCAACTTTCTCAAGATTTTGAGTACTACCTTATATAGGAAAGAATATGAAATCCATGTTTACAGTTCAAGGGTCTTGCTTTTTGAGATTCATATTTTGTGTAAGAAATATCCATTTTTCAGAGATCAGGAAAGATTCATATAAGAATGATATGTCTGTTTTATTCTGAAAGTGAGAAAAGGTTCAATTGGTACTTGAGTCTATGCAAGACTTCTATGAAGGAATAAAACTTGTTCACTGACTGGTATACTGTTATCACTGAAATTGCTGTCCGAATAGGTTACTATTCCATGTGAGTAAGTGGAACAGATCCAGGACTATGTTATTTTATTATCAATCAGTGAAAGAACTCAAAAGCTTTATAGCTTTGAAACATTGTCATATTTTAATAAGAGAAATCTAGTGAAAGGATTAGAAGAGAATGACTTAAAAAGAAATATAGTGTGCATTGGAAGGCAAATATGATTTTGGGTTTGATCTTTACAAAGTATTTTATGTGTATGTCAAAAAAACCCAGAACCAAAACATTATTTTTCTTATTTATGCAAACAGTAGGATGGTATATCCAGCAAATAAACTGATCTCTGTTTTCCTTTGAGATCAGAGATTTAAACATAATGGAAATACAAATTATCTATATACATTATATATATTATTTATACATATAGACAAAGATAAAAATATAGATGATTGCGGTTTGTAACAGATATTTTTATTTTATTTCTGATTTAGCTATTCTGTTCCGTCGTCTAAGCAGAAGGTATTATATCATCTAAACTCTGGGAATGACATGATAAAAGCAATGTTGATCAGGAAAAAATACTTTGCTGTATTTTTGCTAAAGGGTGTGAATCTCTCACTGATATAGCTTATACACTCTCTTTCAGATATATTCCTCCTAGATAAATATTTAATTTCAATCTTTCTTGTTTTTGTGCTTTCCCATTCAATCTTTACTTTGTCATTTTACTCATATCTATGGAACCTTTGGAGTAGAACCCTTTCCCACAGCTGAAATTTATAAAATACATAAGAAGAGGTTACTGTTTGAAAAAATGCTTGCTTAAATGAATGGATGGCAAGCAACTTTAACAGTGACCTAAACCAAATAATTCTTTTCAGCTCTTTTCTACCATTTTTATTTCAGTGTATACTATTTTTGATGCACTCTTGCATTTTCTGCAGATTAATTATGTGCTTGATTTCAGGAATTTATGTTCAATTACAATGAATTCACAGAATTAAACTCCTCTTATTTCCAAAATTACACACCCACATACTCCATTTCTGCAACCTCTGAAAGTAAAAGTTTAAAAAAAGAGATGAGTCCCTTTTGTAAGGACTAGCTGAATAGAACTCTTGCACATTCACAGGGAAAATGGAATTAAGAATCAAGAAACGTCATCTACAGTTGCACAAATATTTTAATTTCTGAAAGCTGCAAAAACTTTTAGAAATCCCACCTGAGGCTGATTTAACTGTGCTTTTTTCGATTCTCAAAGCTAATGAATATTAATTTCTGCCCCCCCACCCTTATCTTTATCTCTTATCCCATGCTCATCAATTTGTTCTCTCCCAATTCAGACATAAGGTTTGCATTAAGTTCACTTTTATTTTCTGTGTGAGTCTTTTAATCTCACAGATGTTTGAACTTCTGTTGCCAAAAAACCTCATAATTCTTTAAACCGTGTTTTAAATTGCTTGCAATCAATAGTGTAAAGTGGTGAACACAGGGCTCTTTTCTCAATGGATTTCTTGATATTTTTGGTATGGTATAGGACTCCCAAATTTAGTGATTATGGTACCTTTACCTTGATCTTAGTGTATTCAACCTTTAGGTCTCATCTGTCTTACACCACTATGTCAATATGCTAGTTTAATTGTTGTCAGTAGCAGTACTTCCAAGCATATTCTTGAAATATTTTGGGAAAAACATTCCCATTGGTGAACACTACACTACGCAGTTCCTGATGAAATCTAGCAAACTTCAGCTGCTAATGACCTGACTTTAAGTCTCTCTGAAATTGCTCAGTCTGGAATTACTTTAAACTACCTTTTTTTTAACATATCAGTTATGATGTAATCACTTTTTTCTCTTACCCATTTCTTCTTTCCCATTTCCCTTTCCCTTGGAATTATATTGATTCATTTTACTTGAATTACTGTCACTCACAGAGTCAAAAAACAGGTTTTATTTTCTTTGTATTTAAATTTTGCTTTTCCTCTTTTACTGCAAATTCCACAATTTTCTGGGCACTGAAGAAAAACAAACTGATTTTCATACCTAGTATTCTAAAACTAGAACATTAATATTTTCTTAATCCATGGAACTTATTTTGGCCACACAGAACTTGAATCAGTTTAACTAAATCAGTATGATTTTCATTTATTTAAATTGGCTTAACCCTGTCATGGGATACCCCTAAATTTTTTTAAGAGTTCCTTATATAGATTTAGACTACATTTCTAAAACTATGTATTAAATGAATTGTGTATTTTTGTTACCAGTTTGATTACTTTATTCTTACTTCTTCTGATATTATAGCCTTTGCTTTCATTGAACATTTGGTCATCAATGCATAGTTTTGTTCAAATGTAGTCTGTTTTGATACACTGGTCTCTTCTTGTATTGACTCTTTAACATCTGAAATATATTTGTAGAAGGTGGATATGCAAGTAATATTACAGTAAAAAAACATACAAAGTAAAATGTTTCACCTTCTTCTGTTCCAATTACTGCCTTCTGCTTCAGTGAACTGATAGGTTTCCTATACAACTTTATTATGCTTTTCTTGGACCTTCCATGTCTATTTTATATGAGAAGACACGTCAGTGACTGCATGGTATAGTTTTTAAATAGACTTCACAAATCTGAAATTCCTATCCTTTGATTTCAGACCATTCTTGATAAGCTGCTTCATGTTTTGTAACCCTTTCCTAAAGTGTACTGTCTAAATTTAGGTAAAGTTTCTTTACAGAAAATGCTGAATGTGGACATACAGTAAGTTGTAGTGTTAAATAGTGTTCAAAGACAACAGCTATATGTCACTTAGCATTAAATCAAGAATAGAATTTTCTTGTTCCACTTGGGTATTTGACCAACTACTATGCAAATAGATGAAGCAGTCCAACTCCTTGTTTTTGATAGACAGTTACATAATGGTTTTAATAGAAAAGTGTTCTAGGCTGAGAAATTGATTTCTTTTTCCAATTAATACCACCCTCATTGGCAGAATTTTGGTGAGATCTTAAAGGATAAACCAAAGGGTAAGGTTTGGAATTGATTTTCATTCTGGGTCATGCCCATAGAAATTACAAAAATTACTACTTGGTAAGAGAGTAAAATGATTTCCTACACTTTAACCAGTCATTTCATAAGGAATGGCAGTCTTGTTAGAACTGTCAGCTTTGAAATATGGTTCAAAGTATGGGAAAATAGAGGGAAAAACAGGAGCAGTCTGATGTTTTGTTTTGTTTTATATTTCCCTTTTCTTTCATGGCAGTTAAGAGTCAGTTTGGCCTTCTAATAGAATCATAGAATCATCTGGGTTGGAAGGGACTTAAGGTGAGAAAGAGAAAAGTCTTTGCAAGCTAGACTCTCATAAGTCTAATAACTCTAAGGGGAACAGAAGCTCTTTAAATATTCTGTACTGCCTTCTGGAAGTATAAACTGGATTTGAGTATTTTTTTTTCTTTTTTTTCCCCCCCTTTTTTCTATTATAGTGACCCAAGACAGAATTAGTATTTCTTTTTGCTCTCTGTAATAAAAGTCCACGTCAAAAGATGAAGAGTATGCACATGATTTTTCCCATAGAAAGTTATTATGGAGTTCAAAGGTAATGGGAAGGATGCAATGGGAAACCGTGTGTGTTTGTGGCAGGACTTGTGTCTTGCTGTATTCACAGTGCATTTCTAGCTTGGTTCCCTTTTCAGGCAAACATGAAAATGATCAAAATCACTACTTATGTTTCTAACTGCTGTTTTAAATAAGTAACTCTAGACAAAATACACTTGAGGAAAAAAGCCTGTAACCCTTGAACTGATGTTCTGTTTTTCTATCCAATACGACAATCCCTAGATATTATGTTAGATCCCAGTTCTTGGGTCTTCTATGATTTTGGGTCAGTTTTGATGAATAAATTTAGTTTCTGTCCCTAACATACTCTATAATTCCATGCAAATTGTGTTACCCACCTAAGCTATATGAAACCTACAAGCCATCTATATAACTTTTGAAAATAGTCACATCTCCTAAATACTTTAGTAATCAGTCATTACTATGTAAGCTATTGTCCCCAGAGATGGGTTAAATGTCTTCTCAGCACACTTCTTCCCCTTTTAGTTTCTCTGTCTCCCCAGGAAACACTGATTCTAGTTCTGGATCCACCACTTATCTCTGAATTCCCTTAAGTTAGAAGTTTTTAACATAAAATTGGACTCACATGAGACTGGTGAAGTCTCTAACTGTTTTGAGCCCTGATCAGGCAATTCTCTTGGCTATAAGTTCACAGCCCACCCCACACCCCACACTCTAACCCCCTCCCCCCCGCCCCGCGTAGGAAGCAGATATAACATTGCATTAATTAATTTTACTTGAATTACGAAAAATCTAATTAAGCAAGCAATTGATTACTTGATTACTTTGCATTGTTGAAAGTCCTAAGTTCTTAAGGTCTTCAACTTTTGCTGAGTGCATTGCTGAGATGATAGGTCTCATGGTATTTTGTTCAAGATGTAGGTTAAAAGACAACAATAAGAATATGATGCTGATAAAAGCTAAATGAAGTTTATTAAAAAAAATGAGCTTCTAATGTAATATATGGATAAACAACTCCTCGGGGAATAACAAAACATAACAAAATCTTTCTTTCATATAAACCTACATAATTTCTGTATGGAAGACTTTTCGGTTTGGGAAGAGGGTTGTAATACTGTTTAATGTCATTGTTACAAAGAATCTTTCATCTTATAATTACTTTAAAGTAGGACAGATTAATTTCATTTAAATTCACTGATTTAAATGAACAATTTTAATCATTATTTAAATCAGCAAGCTGAAAATATTTATTTTAAAATTACAACTTTTTTCTTTTTACTAGCAAGCAATTTTTCTAAAGAAAGACTGAGTCATTGTTTTTTATAGTTTTCTATCTGTTTAATTGCCTTTTAGGATAAACTATACCTACAAGCATTTAAAAATAACTAAGTTATTAAACAAAGAGGCTATTATCTTTAGTTATTGTGCTGGAGTGATTGTTTCTGGTCATTGCATCCTTGAAGAACTTAAAACTAATAAATCTTGGCTTTAAAGGGTTTTTTAATACAGTGGGAAAGCCTTCTTACTTTCTCAATCTAAATTTTTGTTTGGTTACTTTTAAAAAAAAGTTTAAATAAACTAGTTACTGAATATAGCTAGTTCAAAAACTGTAAAAAAATATTCTGCTTGCATGCACTGAAGATGCTAGTTATCAAAAGCTGGTTTAGCACATAATGCAGCTAGACTACATTACTAATAGTTAAGTCACATTTAGATACATACAGGCCATTCTTCATTATATAAATATTTGGAAATTATTTGTTGCATGTTCATCTTGGGAGACATGATTATTCTGAAATAGCTGTCCATAACTCAGTTTGCACGAAGCTCCAGCACCTGGAAGTTCCCCTAGCACCTGAAGGCAGTGGTGGATGTCATAGCTGCTAGTGTGCCCAGCTAGAAAAACTCTTCAAACAAGTAGCTGTGGTACAGGAGGAGCTCAACAGGCAGCGCTGTATTTGGGAATGTGAGCATGAGATTGATACATGCTCACTGTATCAGTCCTGCCTTAAGGCTGTGCAAAGGGAAACTAAGCCTGAATTCAACCTCAAGCTGACTGAAACAAGTAACAACACGAGATGCAGACTGGGCCCTTGTCTCTGCTTGGGGCAAAAGGAAGAACCTTCCTCTTTCCTTCCCCTAAAGTGCCTCTGTGTATGTGTATATATGCCTCATATGATGTTCTGGGGGTGGGGAACGAAGAGTGCATGAGTGACAGACAGGATCCAGGGAAGATAACCATGCAAAGTCGATCCAACTGTCCAACCATATTAGAACCATTCCACCAGAAAAATATGTAAAGTATTAGCAATTGGAGATTCCTTACCAAGAGGCACCGAAGCACCCATTGACCATCCAGATAAGTTTCCTATAGAAATTTGCTGCTTACCTGGAGCCCACTTTCATGTCACTGAGAGGCTGATGAGACTGCTGAACCCTACAGATTATCATCCACTCCCACTATTACATGTAGGGACCAATGATTACACACTGAGGTGACTTAGAACCATCAAAAGAGACTATCTCTCCTTTGGAGCAATGTTAAAAGGATCTTGGAGCACAGTTACTGTTCTCCTCTAGCATCCCAGTCAGAGGAAGGGCCTTAGGAAGAGACAAACTATACAGGTGACTGCCTGGCTGTGTGGCTGGTGCTGCACTCAAATTTTTCTCTTCTATGATTATGGATCTACCTTTGAGAAGCTGGTCTGTTGGGAGCTGATGTATTAACCTGACCAAGTGGAGCAAGGTCTTCGCCAACAAGCTGGCCAGACTTACACAGAGAGCTTTAAACTAGACTTAGCAGGGGAAGGGGATGGAGTTTTGAGCAACAGAGAACATGCAGGGACTGCTGATGTATTAGGATCCAACAGGCAAAAACCTGTAAATTGCCTCAAAAGAATTAGGATATGTTCCCCCCAGAAAGTGACATGTTCAATAGACCAGCTGAAGTGCCTCTACAGCAATGCATGCAATATGGGTAGCAAGCAGGAGAAGCTGGAAAGCATTGTGCAGCTAGAAAGCTATGATCTAATTGCTGCCACTGAAATTGCATGACCGGAGGGTATTCAGAAGGGACAGACAAGGAGAGAGGGGCAAAGCAGGGTGTGTGCCCTCTATCGAACCAATACCTGACTAATCTAGTAGCCTTCTATGATGGATTGACTGTATCAATGGACAAGGCAAGAGCTACTGATGTCATCTACCTAGACTTCTGTAAGGCCTTTGATACAGTACCCCACAACACCCTTGCTGCTCAGTTGGAGAAATATTGGTTTAATGGGTGTACTGATAGATGGATAAGGAAGTGGCTGTATGGCTGTGTCCAAAGAATTATAGTCAACAGCTCAACATCCAGTTAAAAACAGTAACAAGTGGTGTCCCTCAAGGGTCCAAACCGGGACCAATACTATTCAATATCTTCATCAAAGACATAGTGAGATCTGAGTGCACCCTCAGCAAGCCTGCAGATGACACCAAACTGAATGGTGCAGTTGACTCACTGGAGGGAAGGGATTCCATTCAGAGGGATCTTGACAGGCTCGAGTAGTGGGCCCATGTGAACCTCATGAAGTTCAATGAGGCCAAGTCCTGCAGCTGGGTCAGGGCAATCCCTAGTGTCAATGTAGACTGGGGGATGAATGAATTGAGAGCAGCCTTGTGGAGAAACACTTGCGGATACTGGTGGATGAAAATTGGACATGAGCGATAACATGGTCTTGTAACCCAGAAAGCCTGTCATATCCTGGGCTGCATAAAAAGAAATGTGACCAAGGGAAGTGGTTCTTCCCCTCTACTTTGCTCTCATGAGATACCCATCTGGAGTACTACACCCTGCTCTGGGCCCCCCAGCCCAAGACATGGATTGTTTAGCCTGCAGATGAGAAAGCTTGAGGGAGACCTCATTGAAGCCTTTCAATATTTATCGGTGGCTGATGAGAAAGGTGGAGAGACATCTATTACCAATGGCTGTAGTGACATGACAAGGGACAATGGTTTTAAACTAAAGAGGGTAAGTTTTGATTGGATATAAGGAAGAATTTTTTTACCATGAGGGTGGTGAGACACTGGACCAGGTTGCCCTAAGAAGTTGTGGTTGCCCCGTCATTGGAAATGTTCAAGCTCAGGTTGGATGGGGCTTTGGGCAACTTGATCTAGTGAAAGATGACCCTGACCATGGCAGGGGAGTTGGACTAGCTGACCTTTAAAGGTCTCTTCCAACCCAAAACATTCTATAATTATGTGATTATTATGCCAGAAAAAGTAAACTCTTTTTTAGTCCAATAGACATATTGGATCTTCAGAAATTAATGACCAGGATAAATTTTGATTACCTTGTGACCCAATATCAAACAGTTAAAAATACAAGTTAGCAATTTCAAAATCAGTTGTATTCTTCCAACTGAAATTGTTATTGTTATGAAATATCTTTTTCATAGTATTGACAATTGCTTACATGTGTATATATATTCACACACACACACACATATGAACTTATACAAATGAAGTGTTAGGAAGAAAAAAAACACCTTATATGATATACTTTTACTCTTTCTTCCAAATATGGAAGTTGTTCATATGGTCATCAAATCCAGACACATCAGTTACACTGCAGTTAGCTCCTAGCTAACATGCAATAGATTAATTTTTTAACTTTGTAAATAGCTTTAAAACCCTCTGAAAAGATTCTCGCCTGTACTTTCAATGTCACTAGAGCTCAACAGATGATAAAATTCTCTCATGTGTTAATACTTTTTTTTAATCATTTTTGAGGTACAAAGATGAGATCACCTAGATTAGAAGCATAACTAAGTCACCTTCCCTGCAAAATTGTAGTCTTTTAACTTAAATCACTCCCCCACCCTGCCCCGAAACACACACATGCAAACACACACACAGAGTCAAAATCAGTGGAGGGAAATAACGCTTCTCAGTTGACACTAGTATTCTGGAGAAGATGAACCAGTGCCTATGTTCAGTGTGTCCTGTTCCATTGGTATATGGAGCAAAGCAGAAAGGTGTTGGTCCTCTCTGCTCATTTAGTGACCCATAGGCTGTCCCTAATCTGATGCTGGGTGCTTAACACTTTTGATGAAAACAAATAACTTTATGACAGGCTATGATGGGACTACTTGCCTAGGAAATGGAAGGCATGAATTCTAGGCTGTGTTCCCATTTCATGCATCCAAAGGAATATCTAATAGACCATGTAATATTTTTGTGAGGAATTTTGTATTGCCTGCCTGTTAAAAAAGGCCCACAATGCAGTCAGATACAAGGTGAGTAGATAAGTGCCTGATGGTTCATTTTTTTTAACTTAAAACTATATATTCATGGGTTCTGGTTTCTGCTGCCAAGATATGATTAAATTATTATTGTCATTTGTTTTTTTTTTCCTATTAAGAAAATTGATAGGCCAGTGATAAGAGCATTCTAGGGACAGAGGTATTGGGTTTCCAGTTTGACTCCTCAGTGCTTTGTGTTTCTGTCTTAGGCAGCCTGAATTACACCAACAATGCATAAAGACCAAACAGGGCAAGGTCAGCTGCTGAGCAGTGGGGAAACATATAGACTTTGAGAAATTACTTCTGTGACTGAGTAATGAGCCTTGGATTCTGCAACCTGGCACCTGCCATGAGTACTAAATTAATTGAAAAAGAAAACCCTTAGAGTCGTTACAGAGGCATAAAAGCTGGTGTTACAGAGTGGTGAATCACACACTAGCCTTTATGAATAGATACTGCGGTGTTTTACAATAATGATCAAAAGCACTATAGCTTGTAACACTATTACTGGACTCTTTATGGACAAGAAGCATTACTCTACTAAGAATTTTTATAGTTCTGAATCTACCAGGCTTTGTTGTAAGTGGCCCTCAGTAAAAGACTTTAAGTTAATACCAATATTTTATGTGTACTACCATTGCTGTGAGGCCAATGTCTCCATTCATTTCTCTTTATTATATTCTGGTAGATGGAACCATAGGGCCAGATCCAAGAAAAAGTATTTGAACAAGCTTAAGGTTTTATGCTGGAAACTGTGATCTCGAAAATCCCCTCTCAGATTTTACTTGAAGTGTTTACTGTCAACATTTGCTGGGTGTCATATCAACGACTTCTCTGGGAGCTTTGAATTCTTCTTCAAGGCGTGTCTATAAGGAACCTGACTTTGGTACCTGATGAGTAAACTTAACTGTAAGGATGGAGGTCTATGATCTCTTTTATACCTATTCTCATCCACTGACTCTTAGCATAAAATGCATCTTGGGTTTTAGCAGCCATTCAGAAGTCTATGACCTACAATTTACAATTTGCTGTATCTAACCCTATATTACTAAGCTCTTTTTTGGTTCTGGCCTTTATTAAATTCATACCTTTAGAAACTATTGTGAACATTAATCATATAACAGGTAATGTCCTTTACTGTTGTATAAAGTACACATCATTCAGCAATTCTCTGAAATTTGTGTGGTTCTGGAGTACTTCTTCCTACAGAGAACTATGTTAAATACACCTAATATTAAGGAAGTTCTGATGTAGATGTGGCATATAACCTTAGGATTGTGGCTATAGGACTATATGGTTATAGTATTATGGTTGTACTTTAGGCTCCAAGAGGCAGTAGGGAAGAATAGTTTTTCTGCGTTTTGTTGATACGTAACTATATCCGTTTTGTCCTCTTTCTCTTTTCCTAATCATCTTAAAAAATTGCAAAACTTTCTAGTTCAAGATCCTTCTGATAATATTGCAGTGAAAGATCATTTAAAAGATAGACAGCTGTGGATATGGCAACATGCTACATACAGTTACAGAGTAAACATATAATATGTTGAAGACTTCTGGAATTCTGCTGCCAGCAATGAATTTGACAGGCAAGCAATGCTACATTAACTGGGGAAAACCTATTCAAAAATCAGTTCAATTGCCACAAGGGGAATAAACCATAAAGATTCAAAAGAGTATGACTTCTTTTGATGCCCTGTTTCAGGCAAGAAGTCCATTTATGGACTCACATTCACCTCATCATGTTCCTTTAACTGACTCTTTCCTGTTAGTTGTACTACCACTAGGAATTTCTGTTGAAGCATGTACAGGCTCATTTCTGCTGACAGGATTAACAAAACTCTACTTAATCTGGATCAACCACTGAATAGATGAAGGTGATAATACCCTGTCTCCCTCATCTTTTTCCACCCTCAGATTCATGCAATTAGCATCTTTGTTGCTTATTTATATTCTAGGAAAACACAGTAAAATAAAATACAAGATATAGCACAATAAAGACTTCCTGAGCTCACTTTATTAATTTTTTATAGCCATGGTGATCATATTTCAATGCAATATATATTTTCTACGCTACGTGTGCCATGAAATATGCATAGTATACGAGCTTAAGACATTTTTAGCACTATTTTGAAAAGGTCTTTACTGGTCTACTTAGATGTAAATTAACCCTTTTCCACACATGTGTGGATTTTTAAAAATATTTTTTTAAATCCTGTACTAGGTTAAATGGTACAAATGAATTTAACTAAATGTACTGAATTTCACCTATGTTAATACAAATTTTTGCTAAGATATGCTGAAAAAATTGTCTAATATCATATCTTCCTACACAACTTCAATACTTGGGAATGCTCATGATAATGCATTTTTCTACATCCATTAAGACATCGCAGTAACTTTCAGTTTGCAAGACCATATTGTACAAATCACACAGTACTCTGATATTAGAAGACTTTCTGATAGAAGGCAGAATGAGATATGAAATGTCAAATCTCTTTATCCAGTTCAAGTTAGTTTGAAGTGCAAAAAGCTTGGGATACTGATTTCTGTATTGCTCATAAATCTTGATCGTTCACTTCAGTGAGATGGAAAATGTATCTTGAATTTCCAGGGTAGTCAACACAAAGTTTCTATCCCTTAGCTTTCTCTGTTCATAGAACATGCTTTAGATGTGTTAGGAAGCCTCAATTTCCTGGGTACCCTCAACATAAAATCGAATGGTGACAGTGATTCTAATGCACAATGTTGGACTTAAATAAAACTTAGCGAGTCTTCAAATTACATTTTTAGCAAGATGCTTGAAATTGCCAGCCATAGAGACATCCTAGAACCTCATTTACTGCCCCCAGATGAGGCTCTTGTCTGAACAGCTGATCTAGAAAATATGTCACTCAGCCATGGAAACATATTTTTGTATCATAGAACTCCATGAAAATGTTTACGATGCTATTTTGGCTTGGAAAGGTGCTGTGAGCCATCTAGGTGTGTTCAAACTGAGGGAGGTTCCTCAGAATATAAAATGTTCTTCATTCCCCTTCCATGTAGACAAGCATTTCCTCTACCTCTATTTAAATAGAAGGATTATTTTAGGTTTTCTTATGACAAAAATTATATATTATTTTTACATTATAAATTAGATATTAAAAATGTTAGCAACACTGAAGCATCAAAAAGAAAGATACTATTAAAGCAAAGTTAATTCAGGCAGGTAGTAAACAACATATAGATAGCAGGCATAACTTACTTAAGAAACACTTTTTAAAATTATTGTTTAACTTCAATTCAGTTTCAGCTTCAAAACAGGAGTCATACTCAGTAGAATTCTCAAATAATCAGATTTCAAAAGCAGAAATAGACATTAATATAAAACCCATAAGTAAATATCCCTTAGGAAGAAAAAGCTAAAATACAACATATTCAAAATCTTTCCTTTTCAAGAATACGTCTTTTTTTTTGCAGTTGCTTTTCAGTCTTGGAGCTGCCTCCTCTAACCGTTTTCTATTCACATTAGAGGAGAGAATTGTTTTTTTATGTTGTTTTTACAGTTAAAAATGAAAACAAAAGATTTGTGCCACAAAGATAAAAGTATTTACATAAGACTGTTCTACACTTGAGTTTTTACAGTCATGTATTCTCTTTTTTCATTCTTATATTGTGATCTGCATTCATACAAATTAATGCACAGCTTTTGCAAAAGACATCATTACTCGCAGGAAAATGGAAAAAACAATCACTGACTCTCCGATGTCTATTAGGCAAGACAAATGGTATCTGGAAACTATGACATTAAAAAAATAAAAAGTTGAATATTTTCTTATGCACATAACTAATTTAAATTGTACTATTTTCAATAATTATTTTGTGCATACACAAAGTTATTCACATCATTTGATATTAGATATTTAACTTGCAAGCTACATTAGAGGATTAAACTCCCTGCTCTTTTCCCAAGTAACAGGCGATAGGACAAGAGGAAATGGCCTCAAGTTGCATCAGGGGGGGTTAGATTGGATATTAGGAAAAATTTATTCACTGAAAGGATTATCAAGAACTGGAACAGGCTAGCCAGGGAAATGGTTGAGTCACCATTCCTGGAGATATTGTGTAGATGTAGTGCTGAGGGACATGGTGTAGTAGTAACATGACAGTGTTAACAGTTGGACTTGGTGATCTTAAAGGTCTCTTCCAACCATGATGAGTCTATGATTCCATAATTCTATGGTTCATGATTCTACATGATCATTGAAACCTGAAAAGGAAAATTCATAGCATGTATGCTAGGAGCTGACTTGTCCCATTAATAAAAACCTAATGCTTTAGCCTGCTGCTTAAATACAGGGAATGTATAACCCCTAGCAGTGTGAGGCAGCTTCCATTTTGTGACTTGCCTCTGCTGAAAAGGCCTGCAGTGATAACGTTTTCTTACGCCTCTACTAGAGTAAACTTTGTGTTAGAGTATGTGAAAACATGTAGTATGGTAGATAGAGAAATGTAATAGAAGAAATGGTGTTAGGATATCTAAGGAAAGGGAAATGGCCTCAAGTTGTGCCAGGGGAGGTTTAGGTTGGATATTAGGAAAAACTTCTTCACATGAAGGGTTATCAAGCATTGGAACAAGCTGCCTAGGGAGGTGGTGAAATCACCATCCCTGGAGGTATTTAAAAGACAGGTAGACGTGGTGGTGAGGGACATGGTTTGGGGGTGGTTTTGGCATAGGTTTATGGTTGGACTTGATGATCTTGAAGGTCTCTTCCAACCCAAATGATTCTACGATTCTAACTCCTGTCTGGCTTGGGAGGTGTCCGAAGGAATTGCATGGTAGTACTGTGAGGGAAGAAGTATACTGAAAGGACAGGTGAGAGTGTTAACACAGAATGTATTCAAAAGCAGGGATTGTAATGGGGTAGAAATAGGACAACAATGTGTGCAGCTGCAGGAAAGAACAAGTTTCTAAGTTCCTAGGGTGTAATGTAAGCTCTTTTCCTCATGTAACTAAGGAGAAGGATTGTTATATCATCGGAGGTTTCATGGAGGCTTGTGGTCAGTTATACATAGTTGATTTTCCTTCCCCTATTCTCAAGTCCTTCACTGAGTTGCCTATGTTGTCCAAGGTAACAGACCTTATACAGCAGCAACTGGAGCTTTCTGAATTGTATTAGAAGAATAGCTGTTTCCATCATGAGTTTCTTACCTGAGCTGACACAATTTCCAAGGCATCTAGACATGGCTGGTTGGGCCAAACTGGGAAAACAAAAGCATTATAATTATTTGGCTCCTAGTAGCCTAACCATGATGTGCAAAATAAATACACAATAGTGTACATACAGTTCAGATTGATCTGATCCTTTTTAGATCTCAGAAACTCTAGACTGTATATTCACACCAAAGATATTATCGCTATGGTTTATAAAAGTATTTCAGCATGCTGATATTCTCTTTGGTAATTTTTGTTGAAACTAGTGAGTGTTCAAGCTGCTGAAGTAAGATGAAGTCTAAAAAAAGCACTCAGATTTTTGTGCAGTATTTATCTCAAACAAGAGTTGTTGCCAAAGATGCAGGCCACATGCCAGGCAGGATTGGGATCGCATTAATTCTGAAGGGAAATCAAAGGGCTGAATGCTTGCTGTGCAGGGCTTGTGTATCTGTGAGAGAGAAACAGATGAAATAACACAAAAGTACTGAGAGAATGTAAGCGAGGAAACTCTAGAGATATCCATAGAAACAAGAGTTATTCTGCAATGAACAGTCTGCAATAGTAAACCACATCCTTTATCCTTAATTCTAATTTATCACTTTTGTCTAGTCTTTGCAGAAGCTTGTGCTAGCCTTGTACAATAATCCTGAGAGAAGGTTGACGAAGATTGCTTTTGGATAGAGTGGTTAAGACGAAGTTAAGGTGCCCAAACATGGTGCCTAAGCAAAACTAGGTTCTTCATTTGTGGCTGGCAGATGGGTTGCTTGGGAAGGGCTGTTGAGGATGAGGAAAGATATCTCAGGACATCTCAGGTGGCAGCAAAATTTAGGCAATGGAAAAATTCCTTAGATGTCTGAAGCGTTTGGCCTGGTAGATTTAATTACATAAAACTAGAGAGCAATTTGAAATAATTTATATGTCTGCAATTGTAGGCTTGTCTCATACTTCTGTGAAGCCAAAAACCTTGATATATTTTTGCAGCAAACAGAAAGAAAACGGACAATAAGACCTCTTCTACAATACCTTCTGATCTGAGAAAAAGCTTCTGAAAGAAATAAGGTAGGGAAAAATTCCAAAGGGAATCGTTCTTACAATTTCCAACATATATCCTATTCAGACTCAGGGTAGGATGACAATACAGATGAGATACTCAATAAAATGAAGAACACAGTAGAGTACACCTCAGTACCATAGCCCAGTATCAGGAATTGATTGTTAGATGGCTGATGTTTTTCTGTGTTTACGCTTATGATTACTGCACCCCATTTCTCCCTGTTGGGCCCTTGTACATTTAATGCAAGTTATTTTGCAGCATCGTGTTCACATATTTAAAAATGTCATTACTTATTATTAGCTGTATTGATTATATGCAGCCACTGGCATTCAGATCTTTAGTTTCCACTGATGTTTTCTACTATTTATCCATTAGCAAGTGCAAGTAGGACTCCTCCCCTGCCTTCAGCAGCCTGAACTTTACTAGGTCAGAGCCCCAGGGCTTTGTGAGGAAACAGTCTAGGGGTTTTATAAACCAAATAACCTCAAGCTGTTCAATAAAATGTTTAAAATGTAAGTACTGTACCAATAGTGTCATTAGGACCTCAAATGTGCAGCACTGTGGGTATCCTATTTCTAATACAATATGAAATTATAGATGTTTCTACATAATATTGATTTATGAGACCTAGCAATAAAATAACATATGCAGATGGTTTGTAGAATGCACTTGGAGCACCTCAGAAAGATTCTCACAGTAAGCGGCACCTTTGCATAGTGGGATAAACTCCAGAGACAAGTGTGCTACATTAGTATCAGTGTCAAGATGACATTTCAGGGTCAGTGAATAAATATCCTAAAGCCCAAGTGTTTATTTTTGAGAAATTTCATATATAATGACCTTGACTTTACATTGTTTTTTAGGTATGCATATGACCTCTATCCAAATCACTGTTTGCTGTGATTTACTTCAGGACCATTATTCCTACACTATTAAATGAATTAATCAAAGCTTGATACAGTGCTTTTTCTTTCCCATTTGTGCTTTTATTCTTTCTCATGTGTTGATGAAATAGAGTAAGGACTTTGAATTATTAGAGCACATGCACCCACACATACATATACACACACATATATATTCATACATATATAGGATTTATTTCCCTGATCTCCAATTTGTAACTATATGATACATAAAAATGCATCAGAATAAGGAAGATCCAGTTCACTGTCAAACTAGTCGGTAATTTTTCATGTGTGCCTAGCAAGGTTACATTACTGCTTACTCTTCAGGGTGAAAGCAACTATCTGAAGAGGTTGTTACAGAAGAGTTGTCATAAAATATACATTTGGCCATATAAGGCCTTAGTCACCAAACCCTACAGATCTACAGATTGTTAACTTGTTTGCCTTTATCCTTGCAAGGAGAGTTTTCTACTACCTTTCTGAAAGCAGAGCCTTTCTCTTCAGTGGCTACAAAATCTCGACATTAGAACATGGTAACATAAAACACGTTACACAGCTGGGCCATCCCCAGCCATACAAAATTTAACAAGAGCAAGTGCTGGATTCTCCGCATGGGGTGGGGTAATCCTAGTTATACAAATTGGGGGGTGAGAGGCTGGAGATCATGGAAAGAGATCTGGGCGTTTGGGTTGGTGGCGAGTTGAATATGAGTCAACAGTGTGCCCTGACAGGCAAGAGGGCCAACTGTGCCCTGAGTGCATCAAGTACAGCATAGCTTGCTGATCAAGGGTTCCACTCTACACTGCACTGGTGCAGCCCCATCTTGAGTACTGTGTGCAGTTTGGGGCACCTCAGTATATGAAAGACATCAGTCTATTAGAGTGCATGCAAAAGAGGGTGACCAAGATGCTGAAAGGTCTCAAGAGCAAGACTTATGAGGAGAAGCTGAGGTTGCTTGGTTTGCTCAGCTTGAAGAACAGAAGGCTGTGATCTGATCTCATCGCAGTCTACAAATTCCTCAAGGAGGACAGCGGAGGGGGAGCTGCTGATCTCTCCCTGGTAACCAGTGACAGCACACAAGGAAAAGTAATGAAGATGTATCAGGGGAAGTTCAGGCTGGGCATTAGGAAAAGGTTCTTCACTGAGAGGGTGATCGGTTACTGTAAGAGACACCAAGCCTGTCAGAATTCAAGGAGCATCTGGACAACACTCTTAGTCATATAGTTTAGTTTTAGGTAGTCCTGTGAGGAGCAAGAAGTTGGAACCAGTGATCCCTGTGGGTCTCTTCCAACCTGAGATCTTCTATGATTCTGTTCTATGATTCTCAGTTATTGAAATGGAAGTTTTCAATGTGAAATGAAAGAACCAAATTCTGTCTTCAGCTGTTACTAAGCTGCACACAGGATGTGCAATGGCAGCAGCTGTGTACTCCACTTAGTATTTAGCAACATTTTTTAAAGATGTGTTTTCCTGATGATTGGGGTAGTGGCTGGGTGAGGGGGAGCTGACAGATGATGATTGTTAATTATTCACGGGCATCTGGCTGTTACGTGTTTTATCTCTATATTGTGATTGAGAAACTGGGCTTCCAATCTGAGTAGGGTTCTCTGTATTTTTATGAAGTTGTTAATACTGGTGTTGATCACTATTTTAGAAAACATACTAGTGCTCATGAAAAGATGACAGACCAATCTTGTTATAAAATGAGTATCTTTGTTTCTTCATTGAACAGAATGCATGGTACAATATAAACAGTAATAGTTTAAGATAGTGCATAGTGCCTGTCCATGAGAGACATGGTCAGGTCTGGGTATGAAAACATATGTTTGTCATGTACAAAATCTCATTAAATTAAATTAAATAAACACATAACTGGACCTATGCCATCTGTTGATTTTGCATTACTTTAAAGCTTCACTGTGTAGCTTTTCCCCACGTCTACCTGTAGGGGGAACAGGAAGAAGGCTGGTTGGACTCTGTGTCCTTTCTGGTATCTTTTAACTCCTCTGAAAGACTTCAATAAAGGGGACAAGGGAGATAAGTCCCAATGCAGCTGTAAGGTATCCTGGAGTCATTTGGCCAAATGTCTCAATGGATTGATTCAATAAGACCTATACGTAAGAGAGAATGCAACCTCTGTGGTACATCCAATGACCCTGGCTCATGTACTGATAGTAGTATAGCTGTGTTACTGCAGTGTCAGCCAGGGCTAGAAAAAAATGTTTCTCAGTAGCTTTCCACTGTCTTAATGATTTCTGTACTGTATTCCATTTTGCAACACAAAACATGCCATATGAAGACAATTTTGTGCTGCATCATAAATTACCTTACAGACTTAACCTCTAGGCTGAAACATTGGTCCTTTAAAATCTGTGGGCATTTTCACATTATTTCAGCAGATCTCCAATTTTATTTTGATATTTCTTTAAGACGTGACCTTTACATTTCATGGGCAGTTTTCTGTTTCTTTTCCTGGATTCATGATGCATGGAATTTTTGGGTTGGAATTTAAGAGATTTTAAGGATTCTGCTGCTACATATTCTGATTTGTCATTATTATTAAGTTTTCAATTAATATTTTGAAAAACTGAATTTTTAATTGCAACTTGCATTTTAACTTATTACGTGGTAGGTAGTTGTATTCTGTGAGACCAATAAAGACTAAAGAATTTTCAAGAAAAGGAAGTTACAGATGTTATGTATTATTACCCTCTCTTACTTATTTAATTCTCATGTATGCATATCCATAAAAATATCTCTAAGAATCTCCTATAGTAGTGTACCAGTTCTGCTTAATTGTCACTAATGAGTTCCAGGCTTCTCAGCATTTGAGTCCAATCTAGGATAAAGATTTTCCAACTGGCATTTCTGTTCTATGTCAAACATGAGAGCAAAGAGCAAGTCTTGCTTAGGTTCATCTACCTCTTTTGGTTTCTGGTGATACTTTTAAACATTGAAGTCTTCAATAAGAACATTTGCTGCCTGGATATCTGCTTTTATTTGCTATGAATACCTAATTCTACATGTTACGAGTCTGTCTACTCTCTTAGTGAAGGTTACGGGTGAACTGAACTGGAATATTTGCCTTGCAACTACCTTTTAAGCACTGGTAAACAGTTACTTCACAAAACCTCTCTTATTTATCCATCTTCTCAGATGGGAAAACACTTTTCTCAGAACTGATGACTACTTTTTTTCAGCTAAAGTAAATACAGGTCTATATCTCTTTTCATTTGTGCAAGAAGCTGACATATTCTGTCACAACATAGCATGAGTAAATGGGAAAGTGACAGCTTCCTGGCAAAATTTTAAAGAGATAAACATCTATTTTTGTTTAAACAGCTACTAAAAAAAAAATGGATAGAAGCTTTCCAAGCTGAAAGGGTGTGGAATATATGAGTTTTGCAAACTGGCAAATGAATGCACCGGTATGATCCTGATGCTTATTGTTACCCATACTATTTTAAGTGTATTTGTCCATTCCGTAGTATGAAAAGTTTAAGTAATGTACAAGCATTACTAGCATAGGTATGTGAAATGATATAGCAAATCCTGCATTTTATTATTTTTCAAAATAAAAGGTAACTAAATTAAAAAAATATTCTAAGAAGGAATGCATTTTTGCATATTTGTATGCTGTATTGCACTTATGTGGAAAGATTTTGATAGTGGAGGGGAGGGGTGTGCAAGGTTGGCTCTGTGAGATCAGGAGCTGCCCCCATGTTGGACAGACCCAGCTTCAGCCAGCTCCAAAACAGACCCACCATTGCCCAAACTGAGCCCATCAGTGATGCTGATGATGCCTCTGTGATAACATTTATGAAATGTTAAAATTGCTGCGTGGGAGCTGTGAGAGAGAATTGAGAAAATGTGACGGAAACAACCCTGCAGACAACAAGGAAGAAAGATGGGGAAGAGGTGCTTCAGGTGTCGGAGCAGAGATTCCCCTGCAGTCTGTGGAGAAGACCATGTTAAAGCAGGTTGTATCCTTGCAGCCCTTGGAAATCCGAGGTGGAGCAGACATCCACCCTGCAACCCATGGAGGATCCCACACTGGAGCAGGAGGATATGCCGAGAAGGAAGTCTATGTTGAAGCAGGCTCCTGGCAGGAGCTGTGGCCCTTGGAGAGGAAGGCATGCAGGAGCAGGTTTTCTGGCATGAACTGTGGCCTGTGGATGACCCATGCTGGAGCAGTCTGTTCCTGAAGGACTACACGCTGTGGAAAGGGCCCATGCTGAAGCAGTTTGTGAAGGACTGTCTCCAATGAACAAGACCCCATGTTGGAATAGGGGAATAACGTGAGGAGGAAGGAGTGGCGGAGACGAAGTGTTATGTAATAGCAACAGCCCCCATTCCTCATCCCCTTTTGTTGCTTGGGAGAAGCAAGTAGGAGAGTCAGAGTGAAGCTGAGTCTGGGAAGAGGGGATGGTGGAGAGAAGGTGGTTTTAGTTTTATTTTTATTTATCACTATCCTACTCTGTTATTGATTGGCAATAAATTAAATTAATCTTCCCACACCAAGTTTGTTTTGCTCATGACAGTAATTGATGAGTAAGCTTCCTGTCTTTGTCTTGACCCATGAGCTTTTTTCTCCCCCTGTCCTTCTGAGAATTGGGAGTGATAGAGCAGTTTGGTGGGCACCTGGTTGCCAGCCAAGGTTAACCCACTACACACACTTACAGAGTGCTTACAGACTCTTACACCAATGGATCCAAAATAGTTTAGACAGTTATTTGGTTGTTTATACTCAATATTAAGAGGATGGTGATATATCAGAAGTTCTTTGACTATATTTCCAAACTTTTAATTCAGAAATGGTAAGCAGAAAAAAAAAAAAAAGAAAAAAGAGATAAATGAAAAGGCAATCTCATAAGGAAGAGAATTATTTGTACAGAAAAAAGACTGAGAATGTAGGACTGGATAAAGGATAAGTTTGGCTAAGACATACAGCAGCTGAGAAAAGGTCAGAGAAAGCATGGAAAATGTATACCATTGTATGAAAAGAGTACAGGAAAGACATCTCTGAAGGAAAGGAAAACAGAAAATGAAAGATAGGTTCACATGTAAGAGACAACTGAAGAAAGAGTGAAACTCTGGGAGTGTGGAAAAAGACTGTAAAATCACAATAAAGAGAAGACAAAAAATCTGGATAAATGGCGAAGAATTATTGAATAATATAGGCAAAGATCAGAGAGATAAGTGGTGTGAAAAAACAGTGAGATAAAAAAAAAGTTGTGGGTTTTTTGGTTTGTTTTCTTTTTAATGCTGCTAGGTTTGTAAGTTTCTTAGTCTTCTTTAGCCTTACAAAGCTAAAAAGAGAATGTTTTCAAGGATTGTTGGCCAGGACCTGTGTGCATTTTCCTTCATTTTGAATATTAGATATCTCTGAAGACAACATAGTGCTGTTTAGCTATTGGCCAACACCAAGCATAAAAGTGGTTTTATTGGCTCAGTTTTGCAAGTGGGGAAATTGAAGTAGGGACTAATTATTTTCCTGGGGCTTCAGGGCAGTCACAATGATAAAGCCAGAATAACTGCATTCTAAACCTCACATTGAAGTTTCAGGCTCAAGCTGTTCTCATATTGCATGTCTTGCTGTTGAAATATATTGCATTTACACTTGTTGAGATCAGTGTAGAGCTCACGGAAGAAGGAGGGTTGAGCTTGGATTTAAATACAGTATATCTTCAATTTCCATCAGTGTTTCTCACTTAACACTAGAGGACAACTCCTCTGCAAGCATCTGCAGTGTCAGTAATTCCATTAACAAAGAAGCCACTGTATTA
Organism: Chionis minor; assembly: GCA_013398295.1. Lineage (NCBI taxonomy): Eukaryota > Metazoa > Chordata > Aves > Charadriiformes > Chionidae > Chionis > Chionis minor. Next base: position 5,663 of record VZSF01006076.1, on the reverse strand, counting down.
TCAACATACTGTAGCTTCATTTTAATGTGTCATTTGCACTTCAAAGTCACATAACTTTTATTATGGTAAATCAATTAAAACTATTTCTCATGATAATTTATCTTCTACAGAGTTTATCATCTCAGAGAATGCAATATTTCCCAATTTAACTTCCAAGACAAAAGTGATGTAATTTGAATGCCTTTTACTGAGCTTATTAAGCATAAAGATCACAGAAATTTCAAACCCTGAAAGATAACTGTTTCATCTATGTGATAAAATGGAAGTCACATTTTAGTAGCTTACTGGAGGTAGTAGGAGACAGTATGCTAATTAGTAATATAACCTCATTTACTCATTTGGTATGTCTCTTGTTTTAAATGATAGTCTGTCTAGAATAGATATCCAGCTTGATACAAATATGAAAAGGAAATCAAGTGAAGCTACTGTATATTCAATGAAGCTGTGTGTAGCATTCATATGATTATACTTTTCTTTGTGTTTTTATAATCCAGGAATCACCTTGAAATAAACATTTTCAAAGATCTTGCTGTGAAGAATAGAGATTTGTATAGAAAAATTCCCCCTCAGAAGCGAAAGATGGGTCAGATCCTCAACTAACATAAATTGTCACAACTGCAGGGAAGTCAGGCAAAAATGTACAGGAGTTGAACACCTAATGATGTACAAGGGTTAAAAAAACCCCAACAAACCAAAGAACCCCCAACCAGTACACAGCAACCATCCCCTTGAAATCTAGAAGCATTAATATGAGAAGTAAAACTCATCTGTACCTTTAGTCCATGTATTTGAGTGTGACTGTTTGTTTAGTGGCAGAAGGCTTGATTCTCAAATGATTTTTTTTCAAATATGCTTAGGGACACCTGCCCCCTGACTTGCACTGTGGTTTGTGCTCTTGGTTATTCAAAACGTTTTGAAAATGCTGCCAGTTTCTAGTTCCCGTCTCTTCTTCGTGTAGAAGTGCTGGGTTCACACATTACATTATAATATGGACAACACTAACAAATAAGACAATAATAACCTTTGACTCTCTTAAAATTAGACCATGCAAGCGTATGCAGAGCAGCAGCAAAAATAGTCTCAACATCCAGCCAGGCCTTTGGACCCCCTTTCTTTGCAACTTCACTAGCAGTAAATAATTGCAGTATCTAAGCCCTAGACCTTTGCTCAGCACAGGAAGAGAGATATGTTACTAGGTAGTGTGTGCCATTTGACGGCCTGTGGCTAATGCCTCACGGCTCACCACAGGAGTCATTGGTTCATGGTGGCTCTCAGCTAGAGTAAGTGTTTCTGGTGGGAGTAGGATAACTGGCAACACTGGGCTGCCTTTTGAGCTAAAGCAGAATACATATTAACTATTTGGAGGTCTGGCATATACTTAAAATCCTTGACCTGGCCTCTTTTTTGTCTCTGTTTTTGAAACTGGAGTGAAAGGAGGTGTTTCTACTGTAGTTGGAGCTTATGCTCGTATTTCACATGCTGAGGATGCTTCTCTGAAATTACCATTTTGCACGCTGGAAGGCTAAACTGCTGAAAGTATTCTGTCTCACTTGCTCTACAGTACTTATACTTGGAACAAATTTAATTTTGTGTCTTTCCATGCAGCCTTGGTCATAAACGTACAGTGGTATCTTACCAGTGAACTCTTTTGGCTGTAAGACCTCTGGTGCTTCGCTGGATTTTATTAACAAATGATGTAAAATAATTGAAAAAAGGGTTTGTGATGATACACAGAGATATAACTACGTAACAGGACTCATGTGCATATAAAAAAGAAAATTTAGACTGAAAACTGTCTTAATGGTATGATTTATTGGACTACATTATGCTCTCCCAAGGGAGGTGGTAGAAGTCCCAGTAAATAATGGAAAAACTCACATCTCCTGAGGACAAGAACATATGGGAACTAAACATAGGAAAACTGAACAGATTTTATCTAAGCTAGAACTAGCCAGTTTCTCCTGCCATTACAATATTCCCAAAGGAGCAGCAGAACAGATATACAGCATTTTCCTATGATTTGTATTTGTAGGGCCTAAAGAGTACGAAGTATGTTCCAAAATAATTTCCCTTGATCATGATTATTTGTTACTATGCAAAGTAACCAGTTTAGCAGTAGGAATATTATCCTTAACTTAATCATTTCATATCATGGCCATTCGAGGAAACAAAGAATGAGCCATTCTTTTTTATAATTAGCCTGGAAAATGCTCACTTAAGAATCATGTATTTAGGACTTGCTTTTTCACAAGTAAAAGGGAGTTTTGCTATTGACTTCAATGGGAACTGTCAAAGACCCAGTTTCTCAGGAGATGCTCAGGCCTTTTTGGTTGTATTTGATTTTGCTCAATATACGGAAGAAAATACTTAGTACTCATTGACAAAACCCATTTGGTCTAGGCCTACCCACCGCTGAAGTCATTAAACTCCTACTAACATTTTGAGAACAGGATTACATTTTTAACCCATTAAAGACCCAAATATCCTTTGCTTTGTACTTTGTTTAGTCCTCTGCAGTTTTGAAAATGAATATAAAATCCTACTCTGTCACTGCTCTAGGGTTTACAATGCAATTGCATTTCCTTTGCTTTGGTAAAAGGGGAGTCTCATCAACATTCTATATTTCAGCTATTGGAGAAGTAAAGACCCGCTTATGCAAGGTTACTTATATGAATCTTTTTTTCATACACTAGAATTATGCATCAAGACATTTGGACTATAATGCAAAAAGCTGCCTATGTATTATATTACCACCTGAATGTGTTATTAAAATGTTACTGGAGTGCTGCACTTTGATGGTTTCATGCAGTCAGAATCCAACGAACAGCATTTTAGAATTCCATCTTTGCATTACTATTTTTAAGGGTATTGATTCTTTTCTAATAGCCTTTCTGAACTGTTTCTTAGGTTCAATGTGGTTTCTTTATTCTCTAATTACAGAAAGCTTGCTGAAGACAATACTGTTTTGAAAGACTTTTTGCAGTTTAGTTTTATTTTGATATGCTGACGTTTATGTAAATAAAGACCTGTTTACTCAGTTTCAATATATAGTAGTCTTAAATCAGAGAAAGCTCATAATAAATATGAAACTAGAACAGTCTTTTTTGTAAACGCATCTGCAAGCCTGACTGCATCTCACTAAGCATTTTATAGGTTCATTACACTACTTGGCTCACATTGAAGTCACCTCAAATTTTATTTTTATTTTTTGTAACCATCATATGAATAAACTTTGGCTTCTGTTTAGACTGGAAAATATCCAGTATCTGCTTATAAGCCACAGATTCAGGAAAGCATAATGGTTATTACTGGTAGTAAGTCATTTCTCTACACCTGTGTGTCACCTATTAAACTTAAGGAGGGGTCAGCAGAGGTATCACATTCTTGAACAGCATGGTCTATTTTTTGTAGAGACCTGAAGCTAAAATGAATTGCATTTCACTTGTGTAAAGGTGAAATATTTGCAGCAAAGTTAACTGACATGCCTAAGTATATAACAAATGGTAGAGGGATGGTTTCTGATCATCCTGTTGTTATAGTTTGACCAAACCCTTTATAACAATTATAACAATTGTTGGGGGGTTTTTTGGTTGGTTGTTTGGTTGTTTTTTTCCCCTCTTCAGCTCAGATGTGTTTGGAGAGTTTCATCATTAGCTGCCTAAGACCTGGTTTAAGAAACAGTTTAGAACAACCTCAGTTACGACTTTCCCTACCTGCAATGATACAGCGCTCTAACAGGTTACACTGGACCAGCTTCCCACCTTGTGCTTTTGCCATTAAGATTCTTACCACTCTGGCATATGCCTACAGTGTACTCAAAGAGTGTAAGATTAAGTCTTTGTTAAGGAGTTATCAAGTGCTATTTCAGTGTTCCCAGGAAACTCAACGTAGTGTTATTACCAATTATACAATCCTATGAGCAGTAGGAGGACAAAGACATACCTATGCAGTCATGGCTTCAGCATATACGGTATTTAAAACTACTTTACGGTATTCTTGAAAATGCAAGAGCAAGTAATATAATGGGGGATATATACTATCAGACTTTAAAAAACACATTCTTCTTTTAACAGGATGCTACACTTTGCAAATGCATTGACTTCCACACAAGCTCACCCCTTGTAACAATGGCAATGTCAAGTCCATCAATGAGAATACTTGTAGTGTAACTCAGAAGATTTTTTTCATGCATAACAAATGTTTAACTCCTTATCTGCATGAACAAAATGTTACTTGTACTATTTAAATGTAATTATTTGTAGTAAAGTTAAGTTGTTATTTGCAGCTAGCTAAAATACCAGCAGTTTCTGGAGGACAGTGTTATAAGAACTGTATTTTCCAAGATTAATATTGAAACTTAGTTACCTGATCAGCTGCATTGGAAAATTTCAATTCATCAGCGTGAATAATGTAAAAAGTCAATATGCTTAAGATCAATCATGTCCTACATATTGTTTGGGTGGATGTAGAACTGTCTAAAAGCTTGAAAAAAGATACACAAATAATTTACTTAATCTTGGCACTGCTTGTAAATCTTCAAGTAATAATTATTTATTAAATGTTTACTTGAGATGAAAATTAGACTTCAACAATTGAAAACAGATTCAAAGATGCTTGGATGTGTAAGAATTTTCTTCTTTAATTTTAAACTTTAAACCAGTCTCTTGAGATTCGTCTTGTTTCTGAGAGCCCTAGGGAATAGCAGGAAATTCATACATATTTAATATTAGTCAAATCAACCAATGCAGTAACCATGTTAAAAGAACAATTATGCAGACTATTTATGTAAATATAGAATAGGAATTACATGTTTTTATTTAGAACATTGGAAAGACTTGTAAATTATTTAATTTGAGAAGATACGCTTTGGAGTGATTTTGACCAATTTATTTACAATATATATATATAATAGCAAAATGTTTTAATATATTTGTATTTTCATATTCATATCAACAATAACTAGGTTAAACTTCAGAGAACAGAATTGCTTTCTCTTTTATGGAAAATATATGCAAATGTTTATTTGTGCTAGAGATAATTTATTTAACATTTTATTTAAACTTTTTTTAACTTAAGAGATGTGGCAAAATTAACTCTGCCTTTTGCAATAATAATTAAATAATAGTATTTTTCATGTATATAATAGCTTTAAAAATCTGCAAATATCATAGAATCATAGAATGGTTAGAGTTGGAAGTGACCTTAAAGATCATCAAGTTCCAACCCCCCTGCCATGGGCAGGGACACCTCTCACTAGAGCAGGTTGCTCAAAGCCCCATCCAGCCTGGCCTTAAACACTTCCAGGGATGGGGCCTCCACAACTTC
>VZSF01006075.1:857164-936840 GCA_013398295.1 Chionis minor | reverse complement strand
CCTGTTTCTTCCCTCATTCTTCCCTGCAACTGGAACAATAGAGTGGAACAATAAGCTCTTGATCCCTTAACCAGTCATCCCAACGCCCGGAAGTCTCTCTTGATCCCCGTTGGGTTTCCTGTTGCCAGTTCATTGCTGCCAGTATGAAAAATTAGTAATCTGAAGGATGTACCAGGGAAGGAAGCTTTCTCTTGATGTTTTTAACCCTGGATTTAATCTTGAGATCCCCAACACACCAAAATTAAGTACAATTTTAAGTATAATTATTAAATTATACTTTCATTTTACTAGGAAATATGGGCATGCAACACTTTAGTGACATGAGATGAAAGTTTAATAATATCTCAACTCAATTTAGAACAATTGACAACTTTTCTTTAGAAACCGAATAGCATTACTTAGGAAAAAAAAGAACAATTATTTGAATATTTTATCAATATAGGCTAAGAGTAAGTTCTTATTTGTCGTAGCTCCTCTGATATGAGTGAAATCAATATACAGGGGATGTGGACTACCATCTAGGCACACTGCCAGCAAAGTGAATGGCTCTTTACCCTTGACTTCAATAATATCAAGTAGAGAACCTAAATGACTATCGAGACGACTGTAATTTAGGCACTGGACTGCCTAAAGTTAAGGCAACTATTTCATACTTCTTGATTCAGAGGAGTGGGAACGTATCCTTAGAGAGTATCAAATTAACAGGAAGAAGGTGCCTACCCACAAGGCAACCAAGAAGGCCTACAAACTGAGCAAAGTAAGTAAGAGCTCACGGAAGTGATAACGGGCACAGAAATGCTCTTCTGACCTCCTGTCCCAAGAGGCTTTCCTGTCCTGAGAAGATCCAGAGCACAAAATCCTCTCCTGAGGAAGGCTGATTCTTTTAAAACAGGGCTGTGGGTATGACTAGAGGTCTGATAATTCAATCCCTCCTCAGTTGAAGCAAATTCAAACCTTCACTTCCTTCATCCTATGCTGCAAGATGAGACTCCGGAATAATCTGTTTAAGTGGAGTCATTGTTTAAACAGCTCTGCGAGACTGATGAAGCCAAAAGGAAAGCAAGTGTGGAGGAATTTGGCATTATAGCCTAGTGATTATAGCTCTTTGCTGTGAGGTGTGTGTCCTAGGTAATAGCCTACCTGACAGACTCCAAAATCATTGCTGATAATCTTGGACCACTGTCTGCAAAAAGAGTTTATGCTGGGTGAATACTTCTATGGGTTTACTCAAGTTACAAACTGATTAGCCTGATATCAATATCAGGATAGGTAAAACAACAACGAGAAAAACCTAGACAATAATTAGTCCCAATGATGGGATTCATGATAGGATTAATGAATGATTAATCCCAATGAAGAAAAGTCTTAATTGACCTATATCTCAATACTCCTGACTAAATTACAAATGTAGCTTTTAAAAGCAATATTGGAGATGTAGCATATTTGTACAGCTTTCTGATTCAGAAACAGGATACAAAAATAACTTATTAAAGCTGTTGAAATCTAAGTAACTGACAGCATGAAACTGTAGACTCTGAATCCTCATCAAATAGAAAAAAAATTTACTGCAGCCTTCAAGGATTTGTTCTTGGCCTCAGATGGTTTCATTTTTTTATCAGTGACCTGGAAGACAAAAAATCATGATTGAGAAAGTTTACAGGGATTGAGGGAGCAGTAAACAATGAGGCTGACAGGTCACTGCTAGAATTTGGATTGTGTTTTTGAGCAGGAACGAGCAAACAATATGCATATCTGCTCAGTTTATTGCCTCACACTTAAAGATCAGGAGCTCTGTACTAATAAGCAATCTCTCCGATGATGACTTACTGTGCTGGTAATCAGCCAGGCATCAGTTCCCAGTGCACAAGTGTGGCTGAAAGGGCCAAAAGAAATCCTTCAGCAATTAAACAAAGCCATGTGGGAGAGGAGTAAAGAGACCGTCTCACCCATTTGGTATAGATGTGACTGCCACCATAATACTGTGACCAATTTTTGGCCGGGTAAGTGCTGAAAAATTGATCAAGATTTAGAGAAGTGCACAGCAACAATTAAAAGAAATTAGTGAGAAGACTATTAAGCCTGAAAGGCTAGAGGAACTGTTTTATTTGAGGCTACTGCTTAATGCCATTCAGGGAAAAAAGAATTTATTTAGCTGAAAGATCAGCGTGGTATAGGTCAGCAGAAGGGCCGATGAAACAGCGACTCTACCAAAATCCCTTGATGGGTTGGTAGGTTTACAGGGAGGGTTAGGAATGTAGTGTCTTAGTGCTGGGGCCCTGGTGGAGTGGGTGGTTCTGCACTAGCAAAGGCTCCTAAGGACAGCCTAAATTAAAGGAAGGATCCCATGACTGGGCTTCTCATTGCTATCGCTGCTATGCAGTGCCAGGTGAACAAAAGAAACAGAGAAGGTCAGATTAGATAATCATCTTAGAGTCTTGGTGCTTATCTGAACCGTAGGTTTATCATACCCTACTTTAATAATTTGTATCAGCAGAATTATTTTCTAATTTCATTAGAACAAAATGTCCTAAAACATTTAATATTTCACATGTCTAGTCAGGTTCCCATTCCTGGGGAAACTGTATTTTTCCATAATATTTCAGCACTAAGTCTAGAAGTGCACCAGCTTGCAAAAATGAGGATGGGGGAAAATCTTAATTAAATTTATCCATTAAAATAACTTAATCCCCAGGGAGGGGGTTGCTGAGGTTTGGACAACACATTATTATAGCTGAAAGGGCAAAGCCATCACCATTTGTTAGCTTGGAAGTGGCAAAAATGCAAAAGATAACATTTGTGATGCAGTAACCCAGTGCAAACAACCCTGCAGTTTCTGGGGCATTTCACATGCAGGCTGCCTTCCAATCACTGCCAGCCAGATGAAGTTTTGAGCACTAAATTTTACCTGGTGAGATGATTTTGCACACTAATTGACCTCCTGCCACATGTCACTAATACAGTGTCCTTTTCCCTAGCTGTGGCCTATAATAGAAGTATTTGGAAGTATATTAACCTGGCCGTATATTATTTTCTGGTTCATTAAATATAATAGCAGTTCTGGCAGAGCCTTTAGTTGATGAGAGAGGTTTGGCCTCCACAAGAATACGTCACAATACTAGGTGCTGTGTCCTTATCTAATTTACTTACAGCAAATACATTTTTTAATAGAGACATTAGACGGCAAAACCACAAAGGACAATTTCTAATTTACAGTCTCCAAAATTCTCCCAGTTCTCAGCTTTACCTCTGCTGGCAAACACTCCCACAATCCCGAAAATCTTTAATGGCTTCTCTTCTGCACATAGGCCTTTGGCTCCCCTTCTCCTGCCATTAGTGCAAGCTGTTTTGTTGTAAATGTTTGATGCTCTTTCACCATGAGGATTCCTAGGGAGAAATAAGCATATCACTCTCTTGGCTTCACTCCCATACATAAGAAAGACCCTATAAAACAAGAGGGTTCAGGTGTCTGTTTTCAATGCTTCAGCCATTGAAAGCATCCACTGTTGCCCTTCCAATCACTGGATTGGAAAGAGTATCTCTTTCAGGCCATTTGTCACTGTCCTAGTTTGACTGGCACTGACAGTTAACCTTTGCTTGGCACCCTGCAGATATTTACTTAGTACTTCAATATATTCTCCTTTGCGTACTAATAAAATACCTGCATTTACAGAAGACCTTTTATCCCAAAGGATTTCAACAAGCTCTGCAAGCTATAAATTTACAACAGTACTGTACAGGTAATGTAGCTTTTTGCTCAGTACAGAAGGCAGTGGCCAAAATCTGGGAGTCATCTCAACTCATCTCAATGGTACAGCCCCCAGAGCTATGCCTGGCTCCTTAGGCAACAGTAAATCTACCAACACCCACATTTTTGTGTTTCTAGCATCAGTTAGAGAGAGGCCAAAGAGAGCCTTCTCCTTCCTGAGCCAGCATGGTATCTGTTGGACGGGTTTTACAGAAGATAGCAGCAACCGTGAGACTCCTTCCACCTTTAGAAGAATACTGGTGGGTGTTAAACCTCAGGAAAAGACTCCTGGCTATCTGTGACAAAGGGGTAGAAATCTGGATGCAGAGGCTTGGAGGAAACTGCTGAGCAGCCTAGCAGATCCCTCAAGGTGAAGGACTAAGGGAGAGGGACCTTGAGTTCCAGGGCAGAGGACATCTACCCTCAGCCCAGGCATAGCTTTCTCGTCTCACCTATTAAATAAACAAACTACAATAAAATCAGCTTCCTGTCTTCACAGTAGGAGGCCGCACTGATACAGTAACAACTGAAGTCAGGATTATTTCCAAGTTTAAAAACCTGACGTATTCAGGATCTGACTTGACTCCCATGAAATGAGTATCTAAAATAAGCAGTCATTTTAAAAATTTTGGCCTCAGTATCAAAAGTAAGGTTTGGGTCACACCAAGTTAGAAAATATAAACCTTTATGTTGGATTTATATCATAAGACAAACGCAAGTTATTACTTTTCCTCATTTTCAGTTACCTCTGGCTATTTAATCCATCCTCCACTAATTCTCCTCTGCATTATTGGTCTGGAATTTAGTCTACATGATGAGAATCATTTAGTTGATAGCACTTTAAACTCATCTATAAACAGCTTTTGATGACTAATATGCATTTTTCTGCTCCTGCAATAAATTTGTTTCAAGCAAAAGGAGGCTGTTTGGAAACAACACCTTAAATTTCCTGATAAATCAACTACTTAATATTTAATTTCAAATCATACTGGGAAAACAAATTAATTTTTTTCTCAAGCTAACATCTGAAGGGGAAAAAGTAAGATAGCTGCAGAAATATACAATTATTACTATTCTTCTGATATGGAATATGTACACCTAAGCCATAACGAGAATGGGTTTATATGTGTTGTTTACATTTTTCTGTCTTAAAAGACAGCCACTTTAGATTAATTTAATTTTAATTCCTACACGGCCTCTGCAAATAAAGAGAATGAATAACCAATTGGAAAATGCCTTTGCGTATTCCCAATGCTGAAAGTGATTCATTATTTAAAATATTACCATTAAAAATGAACTATTTCCACAGATAAGATGAAACAGCTAATTTTTTTACAGGCATTCTTACAACTCTGGAAAACGTGAATATCTGTTTACTGGCAAGCTTTTGAGAGGTAACCTCAGTAATATACACGTAAAGCAAGATCACAGATGTCTTCTGTCCTACATTTTTTATGCCACTGTCACGCTAAATGGCATTAGACCTTATCATATCTTTCCTTTAGATTCTTCTTTTTGTGCTGTATCCAATCCCAACTTGCTTCTGCAGTTAAAACCAAAGGAGTTCCCAGGTTTCACCGTTGCTTCTCCTATTCTGTGTTATAAGACAGCGCTTCAGCCACTTAATGATACTGGATTTACTGTGCTGCTCGATCCTGCCCAAGGACAGAGTGCCTAAGTGCCCTCTTCAGCCTTGTACAAAACGATCCAGCCCACAGAGGTTGTACTGAGCATATTTTGTGTCCCTGTCACTGGCTCTGTCACTGGTACAGTCTTACATGGCTGCCCGCATTTGAACCGGGGAAAAAAATTTCCAGGAGTAACAAACACGGTCTGGAGCAGAAGCTCAAGGCCGAGAAGTCCTGTCAAACTGAAATATTATTTCCTCACCTGTCCACAAAGGCAACACGTGTGATTGTAGAGGATTTCTGATGCAGGTGTGCTGTACTTTGGGTCCATATGCAGCAGCAGTAATGGGGAGACGGTGCGAGTAGGATTGGTATCCAAGAGGAGCAGCAGTTCTCAACCCCACAATTCAGGTCATTTGGCTGATCGCTCACCTGTCTGAGTTTTATCATCATTCTTGGGACCTCTGTTTTAGCTAAAGCACACAGCAGAGAACTGCGTTAGCTAAAATATTTCTTGAAGGAGGCAAGAAATTAAAGCAAACTGAAGACTGAGTTAGAGCTTGACATTAATATTTTCAAGAGGTAATGACTCAGCTCAGTCTTATCACAGTTCAGTTGCAAACTGAAACTTTCATCTTTGTTTCTGCTGACTCCGTGCAAAGGATTTTTGCTACTAAAATGGAATCATATTTTCTGATGCAGGTCCTTCGTTCCAGTTAGGCTTCTGTGCCAGTGGAATTACAGCATTGTCTGTGCTGCTGTGAGTATATTAGGAACGTGTACAAGATGTTTCTTCCTCAAAAGGTATCAAATCAGTTCAAAGCGACCTTATCTACTAGGTGGGGTCCAACCCCAACATTAGCACCATACGTGGTGGCATGTGCTCTGTGCCATGTGGTGGGGCTGGTTTTATTGCTTTACAGCACTTCCCTACCGCAGGGAGAGAGCCTCTGCCTCTGCCAGCTAACAGCTAATAAACCTTGCAGCAACATTTTTTCATTTATATATGCAAGACTGTTGTACATAAAAGCCTATAACATTCTGTTGATAATTTTAAAGAAAATCCCCTTTCCTTGGAAGTCAGTCAGTACTTTCAGCTCTTTTGGCACTCTATCTAAAGGTTGAAATACAGGTAATATTTTTAGCTTTCAGACCAACTCAAAGAGTCTTACTCATTCTAAGAGACTGTTCATGCTCTTCACCAGGAAGTATGAGTGATTCATGGCTTTAGTCCACTCAGGCTCCTTTACAACAATGTTTGCTGTACAAGAGTACTGTACATACTTTCTTGGTGGAATGAATTTCTCCCTCCTCAATATTCTGATTTGACTGGTATAATTTGACTGGTGTAACTGCTGGGCTTTCTGTTTAGCAAAACGCAAGTACAGATCATGCATTTTAGTCATTCAGAGCATTTTTAACTCGGGTACATACTCTTTTGAGAAGCACTTAAACAAGTCATTATTGAGGTAAACACAATACAAAAAAAAAATTTTTTTTAGCTTACTAGCTGGAACTGATGTGAAGGTGAAGTTTTTCAGCTCATTTGCAGAATTGCACTGATTAGTTTGTCAGAGTTCAGTTGAGTGGCAAGTCATCCGTGTTCCTACAACAGTGTTCCTATTCTCATTCGTAGTTTTGCCCCATTCTCGATAAATAAAAAGATGGTGCTAAGGGGCGCTGTTGATCAACAGGACTTCTCTTTTAACTAAGCAAGGGGCATTTTCAAAATCCAAGCAATAATTTTCCCGCTTGCAGTCTACAAGTTGTATCCCGCCTTATCGATGGATAAGGAAAAGAAGCGTCAACAGTATTTCTTTCTGCAGCTTTGAAAAATTGGTTTCTTTGTGCAAAATAGCTGGTGCCATCAGAGTCTACAACATTCTGGGCCACGTCCCAAGCATCTGAGAGGTTAGCTCTGGTCAGTAGCCTGCCCTCCCATAGTGTTTTCTTTTACCTTTATTAAAGTAACTATCCCCTTAAGCGCTTTTTACAATGAATAGAACTGACTACAGGATAGTCAGGGACTACACAGTATTTATGTAACATCTCTGAATATTTCTTAATAGTCCTGTACTTCTTCAGTAGCTTCTTATTAAGGCATGAAATTGTTTGACACTTTGCCTGGTTATCAAACAACAGGAGATAATCTATGAAAACATCATTCTTGATTATTGCTACACTTCAGTGATACAGTTGTTAAGATTGCCTCAGAAATAAAACTTGCTCTGGGGAATTCAGAGTCAATCAGCTGCCAGTCACATCTTACAGTAACTTAAGCCATAGAGTTAGTTCCTCTTAAAGGCTTGTATTTCATACTGGTGTCTCTTTCAATTAAATGTATCCATTCAAAACGAATACTTGTCAGTTATTCGATTGTTGAAAATTAAGTGTAATGCAGATCATATTTCTGCTCAAATTAACATGGTTCAGTATTTGCAGCATTTTGTGGTCAGATTATAGAGACAGCTGGAGGAGCTCACACCAAAATGCCTTCAGATAGCCTTAGTTCTCTGGTATGGTTTCTTCAATGACATAATTTCAATTTATTTTAGCTAGTAATAACATTACACCATATGATACTGTGTTAAATGTTGGGCTTGATCTACTTTATCTTTACAAATGCATAAGCATAAAGCATAAAAAAAACATAAGAAAAGGGTAAAAGGGGATGACAGTTCACAAATTAGCAAGGTTTTGTAGTTAAGGCTATCTGGTTAGCTGTTTTACTATGCAGCCTACACATCCCCAGTGCGAAGCCTGTAAGTAGCATCTGCTTTTTGACACAACTTAAAGGCATTGGCCTAAGTTATGCAAAGGCTTCAGCCTATGTGTGGGTACGTAGCAAGCATGAAATGACATCTGAAAAACTGTTACTATTAAGTTGCACTTTTTCTATATTGCACTTTGTACGTTGGTCGTGGAGGCTTTTTGCATCACCACCTCACCGTCCCTGCCTAGGTTAACAGAGCAGCTTCTGAGAAGCCCAGCAGCGGTGCACGGCTCTCGGGTCAAGACGTGTCCTGATCTTGGGCATTTCCACCAGACTGCTTACCCAGAAAGTTCTGCAGAATTGCAATCTTACCTCGTATTCAGAGGGCAAGGCTCAAGTATCACTAACTCAATCAGTCAGAGTAAAATTTTTGGGTCTTAACTTGCGTTCCCCAGTGCCATTTGTTATCTCCATGGAGAAGGAAATAGCAGCAGCAGGAGGCTGGCAGCCTGGCTCTGCCGCTGGGGCGGAACCGTTCCTCTCCACCATAGATGCTGCACTCTGCTCCTCACAAGAGCACACCTTTGATAGGCTGTATTTCTCCTTGCCTTGTCTTGGGCAAAAATTATATGAGGCTTTCTTTTCATGAACAAAATGTTTGCTTGTGTTCAAAAGGACCAAAACAATTCCTCTGTGGTTCTTCTTCATTGTACCACTGAATTTAGCCTTGTTTCACAGTGGTGCCTATACAATACCAGTATTACATATAACCATGTGAACTCATTTAGGGAACATCTTGTTGAATGAGCTGGGATGTTTCTTTCATTCTCGGCTAGAAGCCACTAAGAATAAATCCTATTAAAAGTAATGCAAATTGCTGTCATTAAGAAGATTAATCCTGTTTGGCCTACATAGAGTTCACATTTTTCTCCAGCAAAACATTACAGATTCTTGGTTCGTTCATCAGGAAACATATAGACTATGCTGCTGTTGCTGATTAGTGACACAGTATCTTCTTTTTGTTTTGTACCTGCCCTCAAGTTATCGTTGTTTTATGCAGAACAACTGTAAACCCTGGAGTCAACCCAGCAGAATTTGTGGGTGAGAGTTACCTGAAGCAGGAATCACTGGTATCCTGTGCATGTGGTCTGACGCTGACCTGAACAGATTTGCACACATTCATTATACCTCTCAGTACCCAACACTAATATTATGTTCATTCTAATAATATATGATACAGCATATATACTGCGTAAGTTGTTCATACTGGGATCTTGTTGGTGGGAAAATGACAGCAGGTCCTGTGACACAAGAAATTTAGGTTCTAAACCAACTATTATATGGAAGATAGCACAATCTGTCTAAATGAAATCTGAAAGACTGGTGTCCCATAATCTCAATTCACAGTCCTAAAAATATCGTGCTGTCCTTTCTAAAAGTGATATAAACGATCACATTAACTCACTCTGAATATTCTAATGGAAGGTTTAGCTTGGAGATGGAATAGATTGAACAGGCAAATTGACTGTAAGCACTTCAAACATCAGTCCGAATGTCACCATTTTTAAGAGAACATTTGGTTTTATTTGGAAGCAGGGAGTTTCAACTGATGCCCCATGCACACTATTTAATGAAATGTTGAAAGATTACTTTAAATGACCTGCGTAGTTTCCCACGTGTGGCTTAAGATAGCTTTGTACACATTCTTCCTTCAGGGTTCCCAGACTTCTCAGGGTTCCTAGAATTGCAATTTACATAACATTATAGCAAAAATTTATATGTACAAAGAGCATATTGAATTAAACGTAATATATAGTATTTCTATATATGGCTGAAAGTATAATGCCTTTCTAATTGTTTATTAATATCTTAAAATCTGTCTAATTACAGCAATGTTAATAGTAATTATCAAACTTGTTTACTAATTCTTTGATTCTCTTCAGGCTACAACATCTCTCTTCTTAGGAAAAGGCCTGAGGTACTGGCCATAAGCATTTTTAGAATAAAGGAATTATTAAAATTCCCTGTCATAACAGTGCAGGAAGGACTGCAAGAGTGGTGGGGCCGAAGTGAGAGTGCATAGGCAAAGCCAAGCATGTATTCACAAAGGGGAAGTCATGCTTGACCAACATGATGTCCTTCTACGATGAAATGACTGGCTTGGTAGATGAGGGGAGAGCAGTGAATATTGTCTACCTGGGTTTCAGGAAGGCTGTCTACCATAATAGTTTCACAGAGAAGCTGATGGGCTGGATGAGCAGACAGTCAGATGGACTTACAACTGCCTGCACAGCTACGTCCGGAGGGTGGAGATTTGTGTTACCCAGTCTTGTTGGAGGCCAGAAGCTGGCAGTGTGCCCCAGGGGCTAATACTGTGTACAAACCTGTTTAATATGATCTGGATGATGGTGTAGAGTGTACTCTCAGCAAGTTTGCTGATGATACAAAACTGAGAGGAGTGGCTGATACAGCAGACGNAGAGGAGTGGCTGATACAGCAGAGGGTTGTGTTGCCGTCCAGCGAGATCTTGACAGGCTGGACAAATGGGCTGACAGGGACCTCCTGGAGTTCAACAAGAGGAAGTGCAAAGTCCTGCACCTGGAGAGGGGCAACCACAGGCACAAGTACATGCTGGGGGGTGATGAGCTGGAAAGCAGAAAAGGACGTGGGGGTACTGATGGTCACCAAGTTGACCGTGAGCCAACAATGTGCCATTGTGGCGAAGGGTAATGGTATCCTGGGCTGCATTAGGAGGACTGTTGACAACAGGTTAAGGGTACTGTGTCCAGTTTTGGACTCCTCAGTATGAGAGAGACACGGACATACTGCAGAGAGTCTAATGAAGGGCCATGAGGATGACTAAGGAACCCCAGCTTCTTTCCTATGAGGAAAGGTTGAGAGATCTGGGANGTGTAGAGTGTACTCTCAGCAAGTTTGCTGATGATACAAAACTGAGAGGAGTGGCTGATACAGCAGAGGGTTGTGTTGCCGTCCAGCGAGATCTTGACAGGCTGGACAAATGGGCTGACAGGGACCTCCTGGAGTTCAACAAGAGGAAGTGCAAAGTCCTGCACCTGGAGAGGGGCAACCACAGGCACAAGTACATGCTGGGGGGTGATGAGCTGGAAAGCAGAAAAGGACGTGGGGGTACTGATGGTCACCAAGTTGACCGTGAGCCAACAATGTGCCATTGTGGCGAAGGGTAATGGTATCCTGGGCTGCATTAGGAGGACTGTTGACAACAGGTTAAGGGTACTGTGTCCAGTTTTGGACTCCTCAGTATGAGAGAGACACGGACATACTGCAGAGAGTCTAATGAAGGGCCATGAGGATGACTAAGGAACCCCAGCTTCTTTCCTATGAGGAAAGGTTGAGAGATCTGGGACTGTTTAGCCTGGAGAAGAGATGGCTTGAGGGGATCTCATCAGTGTATATAAATATCTGAAGGGAGGATGTAAAGCAGACAGAGCTAGGCTCTTTTTAGTGCTGCCCAGTGAAAGAACCAGAGTTAATGAGCACAAACTGAAATACATGAGCTGCAGGCTGAACATCACCTTATGTGAAGGTGACTGAGGCCCAGGTTGCTCAGGGAGACTGTGGAGTCTCCGTATTCAAAAGCCATCTGGATGTGGTCCTGTGCAATCTGCTCTATGTGGCCCTGCTTGAGGTTAGACAAGATGGTCTCCAGAGATCCCTTCCAACCTCAACCATTCTGCAGTTCTGTGGTTCTGTGAACCAGAACTCTATTATTATGGTCAGAGATAGTCAAGAGAAGAGAGTTGTGATGACCTCTGTGAAAACTAAGTATTGTGCCCAGTGACTGTGATGCTGACAGTGTTGCACTTCTTGCTGGCTAGACGGAGGCAGTCCCAGAAACAGTGGGAAGCTCCGACTCATGTGTTCTGCCTCCTAGTAAAGCCTACGCTATCCATTCCTGTACAGACTTCAGCCAAAAGGCCAAGTAAAAATGTTTACTTGAGCCATTTATTTATAGAACTGAGATAAATATCTGAAGATAATAGACATGGATTCATTAGTTTTCTGCACCATGTTGTGTGTTTCTTTAATTAAGTCAGTTGTTAGAAATGTCAGTTTTCTTGTTTTCCTCACATTTTGTGTATTTAACAGATGGTCACATCTTAAAGATTTGATCCTAAATGCTCCCTCCTATAGATGTAACCTCCATCATCACTGTCATCTTTTTCTTCCACTGAGGCTGTTTTCAGACTTGGGATCTCTTTGCATCAAGAGATGCATAGTATTTGTTATGTTTTAGGGACAGAAAAAAAAACCTGTTTTTTTCACAGTTGGTAATAATCTCTCAGTATAGCAGAGATGTATATAGCTTGCCAATGTTTCCTACTGATTTCAAGTGTCTGAAGTGATAACACACTGTTAAAGGATCTTTGACATTATTCCATGTCTACCATTAAAGTAGTAGTTATTTCCATCAAGGAATATTTCTACTTCCATTTTCCTTTTCAGTTAGTTCAGAGATATAAGAGAAAGTACGAAGTCCCATCTCCATTCAGGATGACAGTAATTTCAACACCCATAGCAAGGGTCTTTTGTCATTTTATGACTTCCAAAAAAGCAACTTAAAACAAATAAACAGTAATGAAGAATCATCTATAAAAATTAATAACTCATAACAAATTTATTTCTGGATATACTACATCAGGATAATAATTTGCATATTTTTTGCCAACTGCCATTTGCAAATCCCTAGGACAGTTTTCATCCAACTGTGATCATAACAAATCTTTCCATCTGTGTATTTTTCTATGAGAAATCTTCATCAGAATTGTTACCAAAAGGCCTTACAGGCTCAAAAATCTCAACATGGTTCCATCATTTTCGTAGGAAAAGTGATACAGAATTCAAGAAAAAGTTTTAATTGTTCCTTAGGCTTGCTCAGCCATTCCAACTAAGAGATCAACTATAATTTTGCTTTGAAAACACAAAAAAATTCATTAAGTCCTTCTGAGTTCTAAAATATGTTTTCTAACACACAATTTATATAGAACATTTGTCACTTTAAATCTACTAAATTCTGTGCAACTTTATAAGCAAGGATGATTATTCTGAAAAACAGTAATTCTACATTTCTATAGCATTTCTATAATATTTTCTGGAAGCTCCAAAAGTTCTCCCCAGATAATGGCAAATTAAACACGTCAGTATCGCAGAAAATGTGTTAGCTCCCTTTCATATGTAGGTAAAATGAGGCCATAAGAAGAGATCCTGCCATTTACTGAGGTATTTCTTACTCGTGGCAATAGTTGCCTGTGGTGTTGGATACAGACACACTTGACAAGTGATTTATAGCACAGTCCCAGGGAAAATCCTTGCTAGAATGAGAAAAAGATCTTAAAATTATCATTTGACTTTTGCTGATGGAATGGGAAGAGCTATAGTAAATTACAACAAAAGTTTGTGTACAAAGGAAAGATCTTATAGTCTCTTTTGAAACAAAATTCTCAGCAAAATGAAATTCAGGAAAGTGCTTCAATGCACATCTGAACCCACCCTTGTTTACAGAAGTGATTTGCAAAAGCGAGTCTTTTGGGTTTCCCAGTTCAGTACACAATTCTCCTCTGTTCCAGAAACTTGCCAGTAAAGAGGTAAGCGGAACTAAGGGAATGAGAATCTTTTTAACAAACAGGAAGATTTAGGAAGGGAGCAAGGATTATCTGAAAAATGTGTCATGGCTTCTTTTAAAATAAGCCATCTTTTAAAGTAGGCCATCTAATAAAAATGTGCATTTCCCCACTTTCAGACTGAGATAAACACATCAAAAGGAAAACATTTAAGCAAGTTTTAAACTTTAAGAGTGTGCCTAAGTGAGGTACTGAGAGACTCTCAGAATCAAAGCCTGGTTCAGGTAGGGAATTGCTCTGTAGGCAGTAGGGCTTCGCGGGAAGAAGGCAAGGACAAGCCATGTGCTCTGAACCCAACAGGAATATTAATCTTAATGAGAGATCTGACTTAATACTTTTATTTATTATTTTCTATGAAGTCAGCCAAGCAAATATTTTCAGATCATGTTTACCTTGCAAAGCCAGTAAGACACATTTCTCATGTGAGGCACCTTGCCAACAGCGGAGCAGCAGGTGCTGTGCCCTCTGTCTAGGAGGTAAAGGAGGCACCGTGCCGGCTGACATCAACAGGCACCAGTGTCACAGGAGAAGGACATCGGGCATCAAGCAATGAAGAAACAAATAAGCTTATCTGACACCATAGCACACAAGCAGCATCTAGCCACATTCACCAGTGCACTCCTAGGACCAGAAACAGCCCCCTAATTTAATGGGAGAGGCTATCATTTTTGCCATGTGATAGAGGCACATCTATCTAGTCATGTGTTGATGAAAGGGCTGTGTAGGGAGGAAAGGAAGGAGGCAGGGAACACGTCACAGGCTGGCGAAACCGTGAATTCAACCACCATCCCACTCCTCGCTCACGCCTGTGGGTGCTTGGAAAGAGGCTGCAGGAGTAAGCGGTGGGCTAGGAAAACTTCTAGGCAGGCTGGGGCCGTCTAATGGGTCAAACTGAGCTAAACTATCAAAGAACTCTGAAGAAAACAATCAAGAAGCCTACGGGTGTCACTGAGAAGTTATAAGTTTTTCACATTGCAGCTCATCAGAGAGAATACAGAAGCACCTCCCTGTTTTAATAGACAGTATTAAAGTCACGTGTCCAAACCAGCACTAAAATAAACCAATAAATTATGGGGAAACTAGTCACACAGACCCAAGGGATTTGCAGTGAAACTCAAAAGGAAGTGAAGGTAGAGAGACAGTCCTACTTCTGCCCTGGGACATGGAAATCTGAGCTCTCAGCCCTTGCACTGATCTCCTGGCTGATTTTGAGACAGTCACTTCACCACCCCGTGTTTCTATTTCCCCAGATCCAAAGTGCTGATAAAAATAATTGTCTCACTTGTTAAGTACTTTTGAGATCTGATTTTATTGATAAAACTCAAGGTGAATGTTTAAGAAGAGGAGATGCAAGCAGAGGTATATAATCTGTTGCTCAAATCTTTATGGGAGGATTAGAGTATAGTAAGTGTTTTACTGCTCTGTTAAGAAGACACTCAAAGGTTGAACCTAAGAATTACAGATCATTAAAACTTAATACAATTCAAAGTCATTCTAAATACAATAAATAATTAAAACCAAAACAAAAATAACCCCACTATGGTAGTGACAGCACAGCTCCATCGTTAAAAAAGAAATAAAATCAAAACTGAAACACAAATAAACAAGATCATGCCTCTTAAATCTATTTGAATTATTTTGTTTATGGATAAAATAAAGAAGAGATTGTTGATATTTATATATTTCCTAGTTTTACTGGGGTTTTGGACTATTGACTCGGAGAAAGTGTCTGTTTCTTAAAGTTCAAGGCACTTTCAGCTGAATACTCTGGAATGCAAAGGCACACTGGTGGATTCTATATTAGCTGGAACCATACAAGAGAAATGTCTAAGTGTTCTGTTAAAACTTCATATTTTGGAGAAATTTAAAAAAAAAAAGGAAAAAAATAAGAGAAATAGCTTTCATTTAAAAAGGTATTGAAAATAATCAACAATATTTCTAATCCACATCCTCCACAAAATAGTAAGCAGAGATTAGGAGGATCAGAAACACGATGACTATTGGGAGAGAGGGGGATGACTGGAGCCCTCTCCAGAGGGTTTTACAGAGACAAAGGGTCTGAGACAAACTTTGCCTTTTATTGCATACATAAAAACACCTCTCATGCTGGTGAATTATAGTCCTTCACTTCAGATAGCCTGCGGGCCACACTCATGAACTACAGTACTGAAAGTGCTATAATATCATCATACGCATTAATGTCACAATTTCCTCTTGAACATTGTTGTAGAGCTCATGAGTAAAGCAGTTTAATTTCCAATAATTTTTGTTATCAGTTCATAGTAAGAAGTACCTTTTAACACTCAAACTTTCAGATGGTCGCAATAAATAGGCTACAATTTTCTTTCAAGTGTTCATTTAATTTCTTAGAGTTGTAGAATTACAAGCAGTGCTCTGCTGATGAAATTTGGTAAGATACAGTTTTCACTCCTGGAAGAAATGTTTTAGGAGACTTTGCAAATACGTTTCTGGGAACTGTGATTTGATTTAAAAGATATTTTACAGAGAGTAGGAGGGGGGAGTGTGTTGGACAAGATGAATAATATGGAAAAGAAATCATATCACTGCACCAAAATGCAGTGGATTTCAAAGAAGAAGGTGATCCTCTATAACACAAGTTATAGGAATGCTGTAATTAACTAAAGCCTTTTCTGATGTGTAAGGTAATACAGCAAGTAAACAGAGCGTAAATTTGGTGCTTACTCAGCATTTTTGTGCACCGTGATACAAAGCAAAGATTTGATTTGTGACTTTATATTGGCAGATCACAAATTCATAGAGCTCCTATGACCAAGGAGCCATGATGATTACCAGCTCCTAAGAAATGCCTACACTTTCTTTGACGCACAGATTTTTGTTTCCTTGATAGGAATATTGTCAGACTAGGTTTCATTAGCCATGTTTACTTATTTGATATCTTTGCTCATTAAAAAATAAGTTCATTAAATGAGTCCCAAATAGTTAAAAAAAAATTTCTATGTAAAACACCAAAAAATGCTGGGTTGGAGGGCTCCTACTTAGACAAGATATTGGCAATCAAAAATCCTATCCCTGTGCAAGCTTTTGCAATGCTTTTTGAAGCACAGCCTTAATGTTGCATTAAATAAAACAGGAAGAGCAGCATGCAACTCTTTGCTACGGTATTTTTAAATAGCAGGATTTACCGTAATTTTGAGACAGTCAGGTGTCCCAAATTCCAAAAAAAGATGGGAATGATTTCAGCCTAATGTTTGTGAGGCTCAGGATTCTTTGTAAGCACAGGTCTGTATCAAGACAGCAGTTCTCAGCAAGTGACAGAAATAACAGCTCGCTTTCTCACAACAAAAGATGCTGAAGTACAATCAGCATTTTCTGAATTCTTTTCAAATGCCTTTAAAATAGATATCTATGCTTATTTACCGCCCATATACTTTAAAGTGTCATGGCTATTTTCTCTTACATTTTTAGAAGTATCCCGGCGTTCTGGGATGCCATGGCAAGAGCACACTGATGCTGTCAGAAATTATTGTATCAGTGGCTTAAAGATGTCAAAAAGTATCTCTTAACTGGTGGGGAAGGAATTTAGTGTGAGACATTTTCAAGACAGAAAATGACCACCTTTTCCTTAAATAAGAAAATGCTGTTAACTTGGGAATCCTCAATTAAATTAGAAGCTTATGGCAACTTAGCAAAGAGCTGGGCTACAGACAGTTCCCTTTCTTAAACAGATTTTATTAACACACATTGTGCCATGTAGGAGAATGACACAAGGGAGACCTTTGTTAAGGTTTATTTTACATAATGGCAATTTACCCCTGGGAGCAGTGCTTCTATGCAAATCGCATCCCCGTGTGAGGAGCTCTGCTTGGTGGGGATGGATTCTCCCAGCGGTGGCAGGCAGCCGCTGTGTCACTGTTCTCTGTGGGCTTCCACTGGGGGACAAAAGCTGTATTTTATCCAGGTTCTGTAGGAGCCCTGCCAATAACTCAGAACACCTCCCAGCCTCTGTCCCTCCTAAAATGGCCAGTTTCCAGTAGGGAAAGAGATAGGAAATACAATGGTCTCAGGGTCCAACATTTGTAACTCTCATCAGCGCTTTCATCCGCAGCAGACTTTTCATATTATTCTCTGTTCCATCATCCTCATTTGAGAAAAATAATAGTGGTTTACCTCTTCCAAAAATTTGTCTCAGTCTCACGCACAACTTATATCTTACATCTCTGTCATTAAAACTAAGGCCTGTATTAAAAGGATGTTGGTATTACATGAGAACGGCGCTCCTGTGGAGGTACGTAACATTCATTTGAGCACTGAAAAACATTCAACATGATTAATGTGATTGCGACCAGTGACAAGGTAATTTAAAATGATCAGTAAAAATATCACCCTCACATATGTTATTTTTAGAGTATCTACAGCAGTAGCAAAAACAGCGCAGAGAACTGGGCACAACTTTCACAAACAGAGTATGAGATGTGAAATCTAAGAAGAATAAATTAAGTTACTGGCATCTGTTTGTCTAGAAATAGAATCATCTTACAGCGTGCTCTGTATAGAGAAAGAAAACACACACTTTTGAAAATGAGTCAACATTTTCAGAAAAAGCTGCTAATTCCGAGTAGGTTATGTTCTGGTTGCCCGGCTCGGACACAGGAAGGCTGGTTTGTTCCCTGAGCCCCTCTCCACGTTTCAAGTGTTCCATCCGTGTGTTTTCTCTTGTATATAAAACAGAAAGCGTGGCCTCAAATACCTGGAGGTCCCAGGCACCAAACCTCAAACCCCATCTATTTCCCACCATGATTAGTATCTGCCCAGTGTTGACAAAAAAGAACCATTTTTAAATGTGTTGATTTTAACCGTTAATTTCTCTTAAAGGTTGAGGGGAGGGGAACAACCTCAATAGAACTCCTATTAAGTGATACTTAAGACATGTAAAATTGCCTGGGTGATTGAAAGTCATGCTACCTTAGAGATCATGAAAAAAAATATTAGCATGATCTCCAGAAATTACAAGTACAGTGACGAAATAAATACATGTCAGTACTCAGTGTATCATTTTTCTTAATTTTCACTAAAATTTTCAGACTCAAAACTCCTTTATTGTTGGGTAGGATACAGCTTGCAAAACCTCAGGAAAAACCCGTTTTCCTTTTTCCTTTTCCAAGGTAAATTAAATTAAATTTCTATAGACAAGTACTTTGCCAAGATGCTAATGCCAACAATTTACCCAACTCCACAAGATGTGACAGCATGAAGTTATAAAATACGTCAAAAAAGGTAATGGCCATGTTTCATGACATTTGCAAAGAGCACATTTCCTTTTAGTGTAATTCATGTTCATGAAACCGTTTTGAAGATTATAAGTTCTGTTTGTATGCATTACTGCTTCTATTAACAATACTCATTTATTTTTGTTTGGGCACAAAGAGAGAAACAGTACATTATATTGACTATGCAGGGTAGGCAATAGGCATTACAGCTGTCTACTTGTTTTATTTGCTTGATAATATTTCGCCATGAAAATTAAACTTAAATTCTGGTAGCACCTCATTCCTGTAGCTTGCCTCGCATCTTCCCTCACACACTTTTTGCAGGCTCCTGCCCAGGAAAACATCAGTGTGATAAATTCTGTTGGATTCAACAGGATTCAAACACCAGCTGAAATTAAAGCACAGCGATAAGTGTTGACCTAAAAAGAGATAGATTCGTGCACCTTTTAATATATTTTTTAAAGAAGTTAAGAACCACTGTTAGTTATGAGTTTAACAACAATTACATCACTGTGTTAGTTATGTCTGCTGCGTTATTTTGTCTCACACCTTGTACTGCTACCTGCTGTAGAAATACCTGTGCAGGGTCCTAATACCTGTGCTTGGTGGGACTCTGCAAAAGCCTGGAGATAAATTGGTAAGTTCAAGTTCAACTGTAAGTATATTGTGATGAAAGCTGTGCGAAAAACCACAATTTTGCCAAAGAGAAGATGAATTTTACTGTTTGTGTTTGCACCGTGTTACGTTTCTTCATTTCACTCTAAATGAAAGTGAGTCACGGATAAGGACGGCATCTGAATTCTGTTCTGGAGCAAACATTAATGAGACTGGGTTGTTTCATAAAGACTGTTCCATTTTCAGCGTCAGTGAGGCTGGTTTTTGTCATTGATAAAGGCTGTCACGTCCTGTAAAACTGTATAATTAGAGACCAAGAGAGCAACTGATAATCAATATGGTCCAACTGAAGTGATTCTAAATACTTTTAGAATGTAATGGACTATGATAAATCATTCAAAATTCCATATGTTTGGTTGAAAAAAAGGTCTGTAAATATGGTCCAAAATAAATTCGGTCGAACTTTGCTATTCGCTACAGAGCTTGTTGTATCTGTGGAATGATTTAACTGCTATCTATTAACATCGACAGAATATTGAAAAAAGCAAGATAGCCCTGTTATTTTGACTCAGCAGAGTAGGCAATTTTTTCTGTATCACTTGTCTGCATGATTGTGTATAACTTTTAACCTATTTTCTGGACAGCGTTACACCTATGAAACTTATTCTAACAAATTTCTCTAGCTTCAGGTAAGTACCTCTTGTTTTAGTGAGTCCAATTTGTTTAACCAAATCACGTTTGGTTTGCTTGGTTTTGTTTGGTTTTCCACAGTGTTCCAGATCATTGTTGCCTGGTTCCTAGGACACAACCAGGAATACTGGAACATAAATATAAAATATTCATTTCCACTCCCCAGCAAGAAATTAAGTTGTGAGAGGTGGCTCAGAGGGACACCTGTGCAGGTGAACAGGGAGTGCAGAGTCTTTTCAGAAGTAATGTAAGCCCAAAAAATGGATGGGATAGGTTTTCATTCCATCCTCCATAAGGTGAAAGAGGTGTTAATGAAGAACTTCAACTCAATTTCCTCCTGAGATGGCTCCTGGAAGAGTTATGCTGTTGGTGATTTTAAGGTAAGACAGAAAACTTCAGTCATGCTCAAAATATGCAAAAGTCAGACTAGTCCCAGAATTTGGTTTCCGCTGTAATTTGTGATTTCATAATGCTTTTCCATTGCAGTGTAATTGGACAGGTCAAAACTGCAGATTAATTCACAAAGTAATTCATTGCCAAACTGCAAACTGTGAAAACTTGCTACAGAGTTGTCATTTGTATTAAACTCACATACAAATTCATAGATTCATGTAAGGTCATTAAAGTGATGTGAACAACCAAAAACTATGTCTCACAGTACCTTTAGACCTCCATTTTACCACACAAAGATCTCATCTCTTAGATTCATTTGTGGTCCATAATTTTTCCATATGAAATGTCAGCCGTATTTTTAAACTAAGAGATGGATGGATGGATGGGTGGATGGATGGATGGGTGGATGGATGGATGGATGACAGATGTGCAGATAGATTTATATCTGCAAAACCGTTTTCCAAAAATGTCAAAGTTGCATCATGTAAAATATCTGAAATCAGCTACAAAGCTGGGGGCTGATCCTTGAAAAGGTCTAATCCTTTCTGGAAGGTGTTTTGCAAATGACAGATCTCTTTCAATGACATGGAGAAAGCAGTGCCGCACACTTGGCACCATCAAAAGCTCTTCAAACATGAGTCTGGACAACTGTACTGGCCAAGGGATAGTAGAGAGGGGAAGGAGGCTGACTTGTGCACCTTTATCCATTCAGCTGTTACTAGCAAGGCAAAGAGACTGCTACTACAGATTTACTCCAGGAAATACTGTGCACTAAAAGTACATATTTTCCCTCATCTCAAAACTAAGGAATAAATTTCTCTCTAACTGACGGGTAACAAGCACCTTCATTGTAAGTATTCCCCCAAGAACAACGTTGGAACGGGATCCCCAATCACAAGTTCTCAGTTCTACCTGTTTGTTGTGAATTGCATCATAATAAACTCCGTTTTGCAGCCCTTTCTCGGGCCTTAGTAAGATAAATTCTCATTGATTTCTTTTTTGAGTAATCATGTTTTAGACAAAACTTTTAATATTTTTTAAACCTGTTTGGCATCACTTCTCTAATGTAAGGGAAAATAAAGTGTGAAATGTATTGCCAAATTCATCTAAGGACCTACTAACCCTGGGAATGCTGGATGTGATAAAGACTTTAAAACATTTTATACCCTTCCAAAAAAACCCCAGAAACTGCAACCTCAGACTCCAAGTCTATTTTTTATGGTCACTGATACGAGTAAATGAAAAGCCTCCCAATACATTACCTATGTCTGTGAGACTTCCATTATCACTTACAGCTTCTGAGACCAGAGAATAGTTAAAACCTGTGAGTGAAATTCTGGCCCCACTGAGGCAATAGATGGTTTGTCGTTGCTTCCCTAATATCACAAATTCTTTGGATTTTTTGCAGCTTCAGTGGCTGTTTTCTTAGTTACCTGGTTATGCTGGCAAATTCATGTTAAGTCCACAGAAGGGTATTAAAAATGAGAGTTTTCTTACAATAAAATTTGGACCAAGTTTCTGCAATTGTTCACTATTTGTTTGTACTTTTACATAGTCATATACTCAGATGTCTTATGAAATCTTTTGCCATCACCATAGTATTTCCAAAAATTGGAAAAATTGGACACTTTCTCCCTTCCCTAGCAAATACTGAGGATTTCCATTTTAAAAGATTTTTTTTGTTGTGGTTGTATCAGATGTTTAACCAAACACTCTATTTTTAACTATTGTACTTTAATGGCCAAGCTACTGATATCTTAGTATGTTTTACAGCTCTAACTAAGGAAATAGTGTCATCCCTATTTCCTAGAGACACAAAACCTTCCCATTCTAACTTCCCACATTTTGTTGGGAAGGGCATTTGGTTTCATTTAGTGACTCCTAGACCGAGCTGAACAACTCATGGTTTGAAAAGAAATCTAGAAAGTTTCTCAGCTCTGCTTCAAAAGTAATAAAAATGACGAACTGAAGCAGAAACAATGAGCTGTCATATGGGAAGGTTACGGTGGAGCTGAAAATTGAACTTGGTTCTCCTGGGTCTCAAGCTAAATGCACTAACGTCTATCACCAGTTCCACTCTACCCAAGGCAGCTTCTGACAAAATAAGGGAGAAACTTCTCTGAGAGGTTAAAAAGTGTTAGAGTTGATTAAATGTTCCTAACTAAATGCCACCTTGGCAAGCTTAGAACTTTGCAAAAAGGTCATTCAAGCTGAATGCCTGCCAAAACTCACCTAAACACAAGTGGTCTAATTAAGGCACTGGTTAAGTCCTTTTCCCATGGATTGTTTACTAGACAATACACCAGAGGCAATAAGAGGTGTACATTCCCAGTGATTAGGCAAACTGGGTCGTTCGCGTAATTTTTATTCAGAGGTCCTGTTTTTTCACATCTAACTTTGCAAATACAGCCTTGTGCCTCTCTTCATTCACAAAATGTGTATGAAGGGTGGGCTTCCAACCCGCCTTATGCCAAGACACAGTTCTGCCATCAACCACTTTGTTCAATTCCTGGAGGAATTCTTCTGCAGGGGGATGCAAACCCAAACACCCATCTGCTCTCCAAGCAAGAATGATGCAGAGGCATCGTCTGTGGGAGCTGGCCACTTGCATCAGAGTGCCACAACCACCCCCTGTCTTTGGTGATCCTGGAAGAGCACACCATTTGGTGGATATCCAAGATGGCATAAGAGGCTTTTACACGGCTTAGCCTTTGTCTTTGAAGATCAAACAGCAAACTTTTTTGGCTTGCCCTGAAACACACTCAGGCTAAAATACAAAATTTTCTCAGGAAATTAAAAGACTAAATATTTGGATTAGAAAGATATTTCACTCCTAAACTTCATATTCTGTCAGCGTGGTGTCTCCATAATCTTTCTCTTATTTTCTTTGTCTCCCTCAGGCTAAAATATTTTGTGTGTCCAGCTGAGGAATGTGGCTGGGCAATGGGGAACTCTGCAGGAGGAAAAGAGAGAAGCTTTTCCTTCAAATGCCAGTTCATTTTAACCGCCTCCATAGTCCCTTCCTCCATAGGACCAGGATACTTGTCTGTTCACAATTATGCTCCAGGCTCCCCTGTCCTGTTTTCTGCCCTCTGTGAGGTTTGCTCTGGTTTGTTTACTGTAAATAGTACAGTACAGTGTATGTTTTATATAAAATAATCCAGTCTCTGTGGCAGAGGGGAAAATACCACAGATGGTGAGGTGGAACCAAAGGAAGGGACAGAAAGATGCAAAGAAACTGCTCTTTCCTTGAACACATCTGTGCTTTCTAAGTTGGGGGAAGCTTTGGGTTTGCAGGATGGGGTAAGCAGGAGGGAGTCAGTGCAACCCAGGAGATGCTTGAAAGGAGCAGGACACAGAAACGATGCCAACCTCAGGGGTGGTGGAAAGCAGGAAACTTCCTAGGGAACACAGAGAAGCCCCTACAAAGGGAAACCCTGGAAATTGTTGGGTTGGAAAGCAAGACTGGAAGAAAAGACTTGTCCTGCAAAGATGCTGGGAGATTTGTTTTCAAATCTTTGTATTTAATGTCGCCTCCAGTTGGCTTCTTAGGGAGTTAATTGGCTGTAGTTTATTAGCCTGCATCATGCCACAGCTGGGAGCCTTCCGATGAGTTGGTGTGCTCACCTCAAAGAAAACATTGACCAATTCTACTTCCAGGCTCTGTTAATTGGGGTTCTGTCACACTTTTTTTCCCTAATGTGGACAACAAGCTGTTTCTGGATTTCCAGCTGTTGCTATATAACAGTGTCTATGGAAAGGGCTTTGCTGTTTGTACTTAGAGGTGCACCACAAAATTGAGGGACTATCTTCTCTTCTTTTGTTTGCTTTTTTTGGAACAAATAAAGCTTTACAAACCCCTACTGTAGACCACACTGGGATTCCCAGTATTTGGCACTTGCTATTTGTTTGCTGTTTATTTTCATGTCGGTTTTGTGGTGGGTTGATGCTGGCTGGATGCCAGGTGCCCACCAAAGCCGCTCTATCACTCCCCTCCTCAGCTGGACAGGGGAGAGAAAATATAATGAAAGGCTCGTGGGTGGGGATGACGACAGGGAGAGATCATTCACCAATTACCATCACGGGCAAAAACAGACTCAGTTGGGGAAAGTGAATTTAATTTATTACCAAACAAATCAGAGTAGAATAATGAGAAAATAAAAACTAAATCTTAAAACACCTTCCCACCACCCCTCCCTTCTTCCCGGGCTCCACTTCACTCATGGTTTCTCTACCTCCTTCCCCCGCAGTGACACAGGGGGACAGGGAATGGGGGTTGTGGTCAGTTCATCACACGTTGTCTCTGCCCCTCCTTCCTCCTCAGAGGGAGGACTCCTCACACTCTTCCCCTGCTCCAGCATGGGGTCCCTCCCGCAGGAGACATTCTTCCACAAACACCTCTAATGTGAATCCTTCCCACAGGCTGCAGTCCTTCACAAACTTCTTCAGCATGGACCCTTTCCATGGGGTGCAATCCTCCAGGAACAGACTGCTCCATTGTCAGTCCCCCACAGGTCACAAGTTCTGTCAGCAAAGCTGCTCCAGCATGGGCTCCTCTCCATGGGGCCGCAGGTCCTGCCAGGAGCCTGCTCCGGCACTGGCTTCACACGGAGTCACAGCCTCCGGGCATCCACCTGCTCCCGTGTGGGGTCCTCCACAGGCTGCAGGTGGATATCTGCTCCACCATTAACCTCCATTACCACCATTAATGGGCTGCAGGGGGACAGCCTGCCTCACCATGGTCTTCACCATGGGCTGCAGGGGAAACTCTGCTCTGGCACTTGGAGTACCTCCTCCCCCTCCTTCTTCACCGACCTGGATGTCTGCAAGGTTGTTCTCTCACAGACACTCGCTCCTCTCTCCAGCTACAATTGCTGCTGTGCAGCAGGTTTTTCCCCCCTTCTTAAACACGTTACCCCAGAGGTGCTGCCACCATCGCTGCCGGGCCCAGCCTTGGCCAGCGGTGGGTCCATCTTGGAGCTGGCTGGCATTGGCTCTATCAGACATAGGGGCAGCTTCTAGCAGCTTCTCATAGAAGCCACCCCTGCCACCAAAACCTTGCCGTGCAAACCCAGTACACCCTGGTAACTCTTGGGACAAAGCTCCTTTTTACAGGTAAAGGCAAATGTCTAAATTTCTGCTGCATTGGAATGAAATGGCTTGAGTTTCATTTTATGAGCAAATGCAGTTTCGCAGCTGGTTGCTCAGGCAGTGCACGGCGGAGAGGACACAAACCCAGCAAACAAAGGGAAGGCACGTAGCCATTCGTAACCCTGGTGGCACCTAACCAAAGACGGTTTGCAGTCAAGCAGGGATGGCCATTTCCCTGACAGAAAGGACTCAAGGTGCACAGGAGAAGATGTTGCTGCTCCAGTTAGGCAAATAGACCCTGGGACTGTTTTCTTCCTTAAGCCATCAAGAATAGGTTTTGGTTTGTACAACTTTGTCCTTTGATATCTTTGCGAGTAGACAGGTGCAAGGCAAATTAAAACAGCTGAGGCTGTACCTAACCTCACTTCTGCAGGCTGCAGCTTTCCACAAGGGAGTTCTACATCAGCTGAATAATGCAATTTATAAAGAGCATGAGGTGATCTGCATTTATCTACATTCAGGAAATAACTGCATAAAATAAGCCCGATTCTTCTCGCATTTACCCAGTTTTCAGATGAATTCCAGTGGGATTTCTCCTTACGGCACCCTGAATGAGAATCAAAACCCACGGTTTCACGTAGCAGCCACGAATCCAAATAAGCCGGTCCGCCTTTCCACAGGGGTGAAAACGGGCGTGCTTTTTCAGGGCATCCTGTGCCACACACGGCAAGTGTCACACATGCAGTATCCCCACCAGGCTGGGCATCACCCAGGGGTGCCCACGCGGGGCCAGTCTGCCCTTCCCGCAGGTCCTTCTCGCAGGAGGTGGGGTCCCGGTGAGCCCCTCTCAGGGGCGACAGCAGCATTTCAGGGCAGCGGCTCAGGGTCCGGGGGAAGTCACCAGCTCTCCGCCGGTTTCTGCGGGTCCCAACAGACCGGCCAGAATTGGGAGAGGCTCCTGTGGATGCTCAGAGCTGCACAAAATGCAGCTCCCATAGGAAACGCCAACACTAAATGCCTTAAAAACATCTTTATGGAGATTTTTTTTTTTTCAGGTAGCGTTTTGGGTAGAAATACTTCTGAGATACCGCAGAGGCTTTTTTTGCATAAAATGTTTGAGGTACTGGTATTGAACTCATTGCCTGTGGGAATTGCTCTTTAGTACCCAAGAGCTGTTCAGGTGTAGGTCTATTGCTGTGCTCCTGTCTCCTCCCATGAGCATTTGTATCTTTCCTCAGCTGCTAAAAACTTGGTTAATTTTCCAAGGAGATTAGAAGCAAGGCCTTACAAATGATAAATGCTACTGAAAATAAAGGGGGAGAACTAAGAAGGCAGGCCCAGCAGAAAATATCTATTTTGCTGGGATTTGGTTCTATTGAGGGATACTTTCTTACGGATAAGAATAACAATTCATCGCCTTTTCCAGATGATAGGAAAGCATAATAGCTGCACTCCTCTCAGTCTCTTCTGGGTATCTGCTCTTTACTTTTTTCCAAATGAGTTCCTTGTAAAAATGTCACATTGCAGTGCTGCTCAAAGGCTACTTAATAGCCTTCTTTTCCTAAAAGAGCTGTGTATTTCCTGACATCTGAGGTTTCTTTAATCAGCTCTGAAGATGGCCTGTCTTCCACATTGTTTTTCTTTCTAAATTAGAAAGAAATGCACAAAAAACCCCTAATCTGTGTATTTCTCATTTGACTTGCTGAAATAACTAGCTTTGGGAGCACATTTTAATTGCTGAGATTCTTCTGTTGCCTAAAATATTACTAAAGATAAAGGATTTGCCCAAGCTGTGTTTTTAAGAACTACTTACAAAACGGTTTTACAGAATCTGATTCACTATCTTCAAGCTAACAAGGCACCAAGCATGTCATTATGAGCTTCTTGTTCATGATATGGAACATTTTCAGGCTTGAACTGGTTTTAGTGCCATTTTTCAAACAAGTAAAATACAACCTGTAAGAAAACAGAATGTTCATTTCTGTGGAAAATGTGATATTTCACGGTGCTTCACTCCAAACTGGGATAAAAATGTAAAATCAGAATTGTATTTGTGCTGAAGTACTATGACTTTTTAATATTGGAACACTTAATATTTCATATAAGGACATTATAAAGTATTATATATAAAAATGCTCAATCATATTCAAACTGATACTCTAGTATTAATGCCAAGTGAATCAAAATGATAGCTGGATTCAGAATTTTATCTCATAAAAATGAGACTTTTTTCCCATGTGTACCTAATTAAATTTAATAAATTTAAATAAATTCTGTGTTAAAAATGGAGAAACATTTTTTGCTAACGCTTAAAAATGAAAGAAACTATAGTCAGAAGTTGTTTAACCAAAAACCTTTCTGATATATTTTAAAGTAAAATAATAATCAAAATACCTGCCCAGCTGCAAGTTTCAAAGTATATTTTGAATTGTGAATTGAAATAGGCCACAGTTTTCCACGTGGGCCATTTAAGATGGTGCGACTATACGTCTCCATTTCCAAAGGGGCAGGTAAGGTAAATAACGGTAAATAACCATATGTAACATTGCTTTATGGAGCTGTGTAAGCCCTGTGGAATGTGTTGATCTGATTTTAACTGATTTTAAAGAAAAGTCAAGTTATTTTCCTTCCCTCCACAAGCACATCTGCCTTCTAGAGCTCCACAAAGCACAACACTGCAGCTCCACTACACATCCTATAAAAGCCCCCCCCAAACACCAAGCGCAGGAGCTGCGATGTATAGATACGTGCCATGACAATTTGTTGGAGCGAGGCACAAAAAGCAGGATAGAGCGGGATAGTACAGCAGGATCAATGAGTTTTTGCAGATTCTGCTGTTCTCCAGTACAGAGTGCAAGAACAGCAATACCTACAAAGTTTGCTTGAGTTAATAGCAGCAAAATAGGATCAGCAGCTAAATAGATTCACTACTCCTGCAAACTGTGCTGAAATTCCGTCCATGGATCCTTACAACAAATTCCATGTTCACTCCCCAGAAAAATGAATGAGGATAGTCTCAAACACTAAAAGTAACCTTTTGGAGCTCAATTATATTTTCTATTTTAATTTTTCCTTTTAAAATTAGTTATTGTTTCCAATTATTTTTTAATTTTTCCTGCAAGTATGAAGGTTGCAGAAAATAAAAACATTATAAATATTTTTTACTTAATTGTTATATTTGCATTTATGAACAGCTGGTATTCTACATGTGCCATAATTGAAAGCGAAGAGTTGCCAGGTTGCTACCAGACCGGTTCCATTCTGCGAGGTATGAAAAGGGGGAGAGAAAGCAAGATCCTCATGGGTTGGTTTGGGTTTTGCAAGTTCTATACCTCAAATTTATTGTAAGTTTGAGGGAAAAGGATGTTGGAAATTGCAAAGGTCATAAGAATGTTTGGTCTATAGAATGAAAAAGTCACAATTCCTGAAAGGCAGGAAATCTTTACACTTATAAAGAATTCACTCACGCTGAAAAAGAAGAATACATAAAGACTCAGCAGCACCTCTTCTGTGACATACTCTAGCCTTCAAGTGAACTTTGGTTTGGCAGAGAGCCGCAGGAAAATTGTGCTACAGACGAGCAGCAGTCAGCAGGTTAATAGGAATGGGGAACAGGCAACAGGCAGTGAAAAACAGAGGCAAATATGTATATTATATTTATTATATTATATATATAAAATAACCTAACACCACCCCTTACCCGGCACATAGCATTGGGGGGAGAGGGGGGATCTGTGGGCACCCTCAGGGCTTGAAAACTCTATATCTCAGCTATTTGAGTTCTTTTTCAGTCTGCTGTTTCTTCAGATTTCTGACATAGAGCGTTTAACCCTGTGCAGCTATGGGAACCTATTTCTTAATGAGCGGTGAACAGGTTCCTAAAATTTTAATAGGTTTGTTACTTCAGGGGAAGCTGTATATGCATTTCCATATTAAAGGACATACCAGAAGTACTGGGAGTTGAAGTGTAGCAAGACCAAAGTAGGCGCTGAATGGACAGACTTCTCTAAAGGATTTCTTTTTCCTGCCGAAGCGTCAGATGACATCAGCTTCTGTTCTTGCTTGTTGTAAGGCACTTTTAAACCATATTGGCAGTATAAAGGACTTCAGTAATATTTGGAATAGATCCCATACCTCTTTAAACACTGGAGCTAGTCAAAAGAATAATTCTATAACAACAACGCTGTATTTCTTCCACCCTCTGCTCAACTCCAGAGCCAAAGTATTTGTTGCATGATGTGCTCTAGCTCATTCTGCTATCAGCAATGCAGAGACATTACAGCAATCAGATGTAAACTGCTTTATCACCAGCAAAGCAGTTGCCAGGAAAATTTCAGATTACCACGATTTTTATACTCATTCAGCGAAAGTGTACATGGTATTTAAAGCACGTCTTGATTTCCAGTCCCGCTTGTATTTTCAAGCATAAAATTTGGGTGGCTTACTTAGCAATTTTGTTTTATTGAGCAAGCGCATAC
The DNA here is from genome assembly GCA_013398295.1 of Chionis minor. Taxonomy (NCBI): domain Eukaryota; kingdom Metazoa; phylum Chordata; class Aves; order Charadriiformes; family Chionidae; genus Chionis; species Chionis minor. The sequence continues at coordinate 906,578 of VZSF01006075.1, read as the reverse complement.
TTTGCACAAATTATGAAGGTTGAATATGAAGCGTCAAGGTAGCATTTCTACTGAGTAAATTTTGCAGCCAGGCACGTTTAGCCAAAACCCAAACTTTTAAGCTGATTTTCATTCCACGTTGAATTGGTAGACAACTACCTGTGGCCAAAGAGAAAACTTGACCGGTGAGCCTTACCTCTAAAATACCTAATGACCTTTGCTGTGCCAGTACAACCACTTGTACTGTATTCACACGACTCCCTCTGGTGGCAAACTTCTCCATCCCAGGTGCAGGATAGCATCTTCCCTCTTTTTTTACTGATGCTACACATGGGTTAGAGCCTCACTGGTGGATCCTCAGCTCATCCGCGCAGTGGAGACGCAACTGAAGTTTTTGTTCGATCTCGTTTTCTTACTTTTAGCTATATATCTGAATTCAACTGAATAAAAAGCTACTGTTAAATCTGCATAATATTGAAAAGACCACAGAAATATGTTATTTTAAATAAATATTTTGTAAAATAAATAACTTTTCTGCTTTACGTACTGCCCTTTCATGTAGCCCACCACTATATAAACACCTCATAAATGGTCCTAATTTGCACCAGGGCAGGCTGCTGAGGCAAAGCGCGGCATCACAAATCCGAAAATAGGGAGGTGTGGCCTAAAGGAGGCAAGTGCTTTGCCCAGTTTCACATGCCAAGTCAGTGGCACATTGAGAAAATTAAACCTGGAATTTCTTCTTACCTGCGGCATTTTACACCACCCGGTTATATTAAAGGCATGACCTTAACATCTACTAAGTCACTTTTACTTTCAAGGGTTTTCTTTTCCCACCACTGGAGACAGCTTGACCTACCTAGCGCCGTCCTCGCCAGACTGTCCCTCACTATCTGCTGCCTCGGCACGCAGCAGCGGAGCCTCATAGTCTGCGTGACAAAAACCCTGGCAAATGCGGTAGGAATTTGATGAGAGAAGACACATTGTGGTCTGATCACCTGACTTCATGAAAACCGCTTGTTACCAAAATTACATTACATAATTAAGGCACTTTAATGACGGCTAAATTCCCTTATAAACATTGCGCTGCAACTTTTTTTCACTTACGACTTGTCCTTTCTTCTGCACATCTGACCTCACTTCCATCAAGAAATGAAGACTAAAATATCAAGAGGAATTGTAGATTTTAAAGAAAAAGTAATCACCATCAAACTCACCAGCTGAAAGGAAGACCAAAATATTTCTGTTTATCCTGCTGTCAAATCGACTGTGTTTTATTTGTTAGATTACACAGATTAGTAAACTGAGTTTTCACGAGGGCACCACGTCAGTAAGTCACACTCCATACCCACACCAAACACATAATTCCTTCTCTTGTCATGAATAAATCAGCTGAGTACGTGAGGATGATGTGCAAAACCAGCATGACTGGCCCAAAAGGTGGAAGGGTACCGTGGTGTGTCTGAGGAACGGAAGGAGAATGAGCTATGAAGCTCTGTAATGCACAGTGATGCACTGGTGAGCAAAATAGAGCAGTCTGCCATTGAAGAATAGCCCACATTACTGGGAAACTGGGAGACTGAGAAGGTCTCTTATGCCACCTCTGCTAAACAGGATCCTACTATTTTTAACGTTTTAATTCAGGTTAGAATTCAGGTCTCTCTTTCAGACACACATGCCTCCCTGCCTATATATACGTACACAATATATGTGACATAATTTTCCATTGCCTCGAATGGAAATTTTTATTCAGCGATTTCTTATTCCAAGGCTGCTGTTCTGAAGAAAGGTAGTTCCAGTTACATGATCTTGGTGAATTCATTATGACTAAGGCTCTGGTCTTTACCCTGTATGTACCTATGCACTTCTTTTATGCAGGAATCTTGTTTTTCTAGATGAATCACCCCCATCGCAGCCCCCATGAAACAGAGGCGTGCTTGCCCCTGGTGAGGGGGAGTCAGAATAATGGTGCAAATGGAACCTGAACGCATCAGTCCTGTCCCTGTCTGACAGAGAAGAATAAACCCTCGCCACGCTTTTTGCCCTGCTGAGCTTCACCCTGTGTTATAGCTTCACCATGTGTTATAGCTTCACCCTGTGTTATAGTTTCTTAGAGCAGACTGACAATGATAATACACAAGAATGAGGCACGCCATCTATAAAAATTCAACAACACCATAAGCCATTCCCATCCCAACGTCATAACCATCTGGTTGCATTTCTCCTTCCTGAGTTTTTTTCCTCTGCCCAAGTGAATCTTCTTTTTCTAGCTCCTGTGTGGATCAACTACAGCTGATGGCAGAGCTACTTAAACTGGCTAAAAGCCAGAGCGTTCTCCCGCTGAGGGGACAGTGTGGATCCAAACACCGAGAGGCTCAGGAAGGGGTAGAAATCAGAGATTCCTGTTCCTGGGTAAGTGCTCCCAAATGTCAGCTGTACATATGACCATGTCACCTAAGGAATTAAACAGCAATATTGCCTGCAAAGACTCTGCATTTTGCCTCAAGCATTCAATACCGGGGAGACTTAAACTGAGCTAGTCTGTGGAGTGTTGAGTTATTGGCACCGCGCTCATGAATGACGCGAACCAAACAGAGGCACAATGAAGAGAATGATGGAAGGATGAAAATTTGGAACTTACAAGGAAGGTTATGGAAGAGTTAGGGTTGTTGAGTGGGGGTCATGATCGGAAACTTAGGTACCTCAAAGACTGGCAGAAGGATCTGTTACCCATGTCTGTGGCGATAAGACAAAAAATAGTCATCTTTAATCAAAGAAAGGATCGTTAGGCTGGATATTAAGGCGCATTTTCTTGCAACAAGGTAATTAGGCACTAGAACAGCTCACCTGGGGAGACTGTAGATTCTCCATCACCAGAAGTCTTAAGCAACAGGTGGGATGCAGGTACAAACTCATCCAGCCAGGGGACAGCAGAGTTAGATGACCTCCAGCTCTCACTTTTAGTGCTGTTTTTCTCAGTGTTAGGATTCTCAGAGCACGTGTAAAGGGTGAACCTCTGAGGTGGAAAGGCATCAAAATCTGGATTGCAATAGGTGTTCATCAATAGGTTCTGCACACACCCACGCGAAGCAGTTGCTTGTATTCAGGTGCCTGAGTAACTTTCAGACTGCCCTTGCAAACATCTCCAGGATAAGGCAAGGGCAGAGATGCTCTCTGCAAAGATGTGTTGTTCACAAAGTTTACAGCTGAGCACAGTCATATCCATTCACAGCATATTGGCATGTGACAAGCAGGGAATTTTAGACTTCAGTGAAGCACGACTAGCTAATAATAACAATTGCATAGTTTATTTATGGATGTAAATTTGCGTAGGTTCCTCAGGACCAGTGAGGTCAGGAACCCAACAAATTTTCTCAGCTTTGCGGCAAAATCATGCAGTTACATATGCCAAGATATACAGTTAACTCTAGACAGATAATTCTTATCCAAGCAGTAAATGTGTACAACTCAGGTTTAAATATGATATATTTCAGCCACAAGCTCTTTTCCATATCTGAGTAGTACAAAGAATCCACAGCCTACCTGTTCCACCTTTTCTTCCTGCTCTGCTTCTCTAGTAACCAGTCCAGCATTTACTCTGAGTGTTTCAGAAGCAGCTCCTCTCTTAAATTCTCCCTGAGTCCAACTGACTGAATGAACAGAAACCATAACTGTTTACTATTTCTATCATAACCTCCTTAAATATCCCTATTTTTACATACAGTATACATTGATGGTGCATACTTAGCTAAAACAACAATATCCAGGATTACATACGCTTAACCAGCCATCAAGGGATAGTGTAAGCATACATTCATGGTCCAATTCATCTGGGGTTTTATATACACAAGTCCCTGAGCCATCAGCTGTTGACACACTCTTGAGTAAAAGTACTTATTAGCGGATCTGATTTCTTGTACAGAAACACATATACCCACACGGTAGAACTAACTGTAGTGAAGACACATAGAGTATCATCCGGATGATGCCCTTGTTCTTCTGTGATTTTATTCATCAAAAGGTCATGTGGATTAGATATTAACATTGTTCATGTATTTTCTTACAGCATTCTTGCAGCATTCATTAACTGATGGTGTTGAACAAAGATGCACTAAAGAAGCCCTGCGGCGTCCAACTGAACAGCGCAGCCGGGAAGAAGAGTCTGGCTCCTCTCCCTGCGAGAAGTCCTGCTCGCCACCTCCGAGGAGCCTTGCAGCAGCATCAGCCCGAGCTCCTGCAGTACAAAATACTCCCTGCTGTCAACTGAAGTGAAAAAAATCCGTGGCTCAAGGAACAGACAAATAAGCATTCAAACCGGTGACATAAAGAAAGTAATTTAAATGAGAAAGGGATGGACTGAGCAGGAAATAAAAGAGAGATGGTGTTACACTGCAGCTGTTCCACTTACTGCCTGCTGGAAGCCTGTACAATGAAAAATTGTTTCTGGGTCTAAAGTACCGACCTTGTCACGTTACACTCCGGCCATTATTTCTATCCTCAAGCCCACCTCTCCCCACCCCCACACCTCTTCTCCTTCTCTTTCCTTGCTGGTCCCTCAGCCGTGAGCTGCTGGCCGGCAGGGAGAGGTCCGCAGGCCGGCCGGGGGGAAGGGTCTCGCTGTGGGTTCGCGGGCAGTGGGTGCAAGGGTCCTTGCCAAGACCCCGGCTTTGTTCAGGCCCTTCTGCCGAGAGCCTGGTCCCCAGGCATGCTGCAGGCTGACACCAGGATGCTGGCTTCCCTCCCTGGGTCCTCTTTGCTGCTGGGTTTTCAGCTCCACGAGCTCCACAGCTCGTCCCACACATGCAGCCGTGGGTCACAGTCACGCCTGGGTGGGTGCCAGAGCACCAGGGCAGAGCAAAACTTCTTCTCACTAAAGCCCGTGGTCGTTCCTACTAACATAACAATGAGACACTCAGCGGAGGGTGGTTTATTGACATATTGCAAAAGCATGACTTTTGCTAACAGATAGTTAAACGATTAAAGGCAATGTTTTCATGCCCGTAAACTTGTTCATTGGTTCAGTCTAGGAGAAACAATGAGTACGGAGAGGAGATGGCCTCAACCACCGTTTTTTTCTTTATAAAAGGTCCCATAAACAGTTTGTCAAGTTTGCAGGAGCATATAAAGTTTGCAGGTTGTTTCTGGAAATAGGCTTTGCTTGTTTTTCTGGTCAGATAGGAGCAAAATTTCCTTCCCATATGTATGTTTTTCTACCTACCAGTGTAACCTTGTTCCTTTAGGTACTTCTGAGTTATCCTTTTTTTGTCTTCTTTCCTCTGTTTTTCTCCAGTCACTGGATTATTTTTTTTCCCTTTTCACTTACTGCAATATTTTTCATGTACATTTTGAATCTACTTCTTCTTAAACTCCTTGGTGATTTAATGAAATTCATGTGTCTCTGATTTCTCTCCAGAATCCTGGCCTAAAACATACTTCCTATCCTCTCTTTGATGTTTTGCTTTAGGAGAATGTTCTTTAGATGGACTGTTCCTAAATGGCACCCTCTGTGGAGACTCTATTCCCATCTGTAAGAACATTTTAAACTCCATCTTAATAGCGCACTCTACTACTCACCTTTAATGTCACCCTGCTTATCACATCAAAGTAATGGTTGTCCGTGGTGCCTTGCTGAGGTGTAATGAACAGTACATCTGACAAACACCTGGCCATTTGCATGCAACTACGCTTCAGTGTGGTTTCTCCTGAAATCACAATCTATCTAAAACAGAACAAACTTCACTTATTTACGAATAAGCAAACTTGTCTCTAAGCTGAAGCAACAAGATCTCCTACCAAATGTCTAGCGAGTGGACTACAACACTTCAGAGCACCCTACGGGGAGATACTCTCCTGGTTCCTTCACAGTCTTCATGAAGCCTGGAGAGAGCTGAGCTCCTCCAAAGCCTTGTAGACGGACTCCTGGGTGGGAATGGCTGGGTGGAGCAGCCGTGCTGGTGCTGCTTCTCCAAGCACGGGCCATAAGGGCCCCTGTGCACCACTCCTGTGGTTACCCTCTTCTCTGCCGGCGTCTCACTATTCTTGAATCAGAGGAAGGTCAGATATTTCAGATTAGAATCTCACTGGAGATGACTAAGTGTTTCCACAACATATGCACCCCTCCGTAGCCTGCTATCACTGTTATTCAGGCTGTTTCAGCCCTACAGACCTACTCTGAAATAGTCTCTTCCCCAGGCAAGCACCTCCTCAGTTGAAGAGTTCAGAGCACCCAGGCAAGGGCAGACCACCCAGCGCTGTGCCAAAGGCACCTTCAGGGCCAATTTGTTTGACATTGTTTTGCTTACGCTTCCTGCTGCAAATCAAGACGACACTTAGGAAATTAATATATAAAGCCCCTTTATTGCACCACTACATCCTGTTAGCAGTTCAGAGACCAGCTGTGAACGCTTGCTTGCCAAAGCCTCCTATTGACTTCGTGAAAGCACGGAGCACTCAATCGGACCATACGGAGACAGTTTTTTAACCTTTTTTCCCCACACCGTCTCACTTTCCCTCCCCAGTCTTGCTGGTCTTGGCTTTTTGTAACCCAGCAGAGATGCACTCTGCTTAGAAGGACAGGGCAAATCCACCCAAATCTGCCCCATTTGAAGCCGTTCAAGAAGCACCACACAAGAAACGAGCCTTTGTGCTGTGGTTGTCAGTGAATAAACATACATCAGAAAGGTGTCACGGGGGCACTGCACTAAATACTGAATGTTTTGAGGGGGCAGTCTATATATATTTTCTTTAGCAGAACATTTTATGGGCACTTTGAGTAGAAAACACTTATTGGTAGAGATAATTTTTCAAAAATAATTACTATTGGAGCTGTTCATAATATTAGTTTTCATAAATTCATCCAGTTATAATTAATAGGTGCCTTTCAAGGACCTAAAAGGGAAGGCATTCAATATTTCTTGTCTCTAATTTTAGTATGATCTGATTTTCCTCTGGTTGCCTTTCCAAACACCTGGGGCCAGCCATATGAGTAAATTAGATTGTGCTAAAATGCATATTAATGAAGCTCAAGCAATGGTTCCCTAAAGGGACAGTAAAACTATATATAGCTCTTTTTTTTTCCCTCTCTTGGTTAATATGCCTTTCAACACATTTAGAACCTAGTAAAATCACGCCATTTTGGAAGAAACAAAAATACAAAGAAACTGTTAAAACAAAAACTCAGAAGCACATTTATTTGAAGTGTATAAATGGTCAGTCCTTTTAGTAGTTGCATTTTAAAATTATTTCCTATTAAAAATAGATTTTCTTTTAACTGACTTATCCTATGAAAAAAAATTAATATCAAGACATTTGGGGTAGAAAGAAGTGGCATGTTTGTTAATTGCCTACAGTGATCTCTGCATTTTCCGCTCCATAAAAAAAACGTAGTGCTCATTATAAGGGATAGCAGTGGAGGGTGACAACCAATTATCATGTGTGACCCTCAGTGTACAAAATGAAAACAAAGAGTTTTGGGAGAAGACATTGGCGTAAATCCCAGTTCCTCAGGGAAGTGCCACGGCGTTATCAGGGACTGTTCACAGCCGCATTTCAGCCTGGGCCAGGAGGGTGGTTTTTAAATGAATCACCACTGACGACGCCTTGGTTCACACCACAAAGTGGTCATAGAGCACACACGCCAGGCTCATTGAGGAGAAAATAAGCTGGAAGACAGAATCCCAATGCACATTTAAAGTGCACCCACTGCTAACAGGCTGTCGTCTCATAGAAAGAGGCCAGATGAAAGTCCAAATCGGAAATCTCCTAAATGTGTGGGCACTGCGTCCTCAGCACCACCACTTTTAAACTAGATGGATGCAGAGGAGACGGTTTGCATGACTAGGGAAGCCCAGCTTATCATACACGAAAAAATTAATTTGGCAATTAATTAGACCAAAGGCTTAGGGAGGATGTGAGTCAGTGATAAACAACAGGAAGGGAAAAAAAATACCAAGTCACAAAACAAACTGACACAAAACCAAGTGAGCATTAATTGCTCATATCCTAGAAATTAGAAGGAAGATCTACACAGAGATCTAAGGTTTAGAAGGAAGATCTAAACAAAACTAAACCTTTGGAGCAACCTTTCAACTGGAATATCATGGTTTACGGGAGCTCCAAATGCTTTTAAAATGCAGTTTACAGAAGGAATTGTATAATATGGCTGCTTTAATAATGTAGGGAGCAGAATCTGACAGTTTAATCTGTTAGAAAGTGATGTTTCATTCCTAAGTATTTTCAAAGCACTGATGTAAGTTCTCTGTATTATTATCATCAAACCACGTTTTAAATGGGTTCAAGTAATTTTAAAGTGCCTTTAAGAGTGAAAGGAGGGGGGAAATATAAAGATGACTTCACACTGTAAAAAAAATTGAGCAAATATTTAGGGTGAGGAGTAATGTCTGTGTTAAACTTGAATTGGATGGAAATATTGAAAGTCCCATATTTGTCAACTGTCTACAGTAATCTGCATTTTTCTCTTCATAAATACTGTACTGCTCTTTATAATGGATAACAATTGGAAATAGCATCTTTACAAACAATGCAATAGTCATGCAATTGCAGCTCATGGATCTACAAGCCAGTTAGCAGTCCTGCCTCTTTATGCATTTATTTTTATTGCATAGTGTTAGAAGTATCAGAAGAGGCAATCAAGGGCAGGGACACTCAGAATCAGTGGCCACTCCAAGTGTTGCCTGTCAGCCAGGGGCTTTGCCATGCACGAATTTTAATTAGGAAGAGGAGATGGATAGATTCAGGAAGCATTTATGGACTTATTCAGGTTTTCATTTTCTTCTGACCCACCCTTCAGAGTCAACAATTGAAAATGCAGGGTGAGAACTCTCTCTGTATTAAATGAAGATTTACTTTCTCCATTCTACTTTTCTCTCCCAGCGAAATGAAATTTCTAACCATGCCAAAGCCTTGCTTGTTATTTTAAAAACAGCATTCAATTTTACAAATATTGAAGTTTCCTTCTGAGTGTTTCATCATTCCCATTATTGGCTTCCTTCCCCCACTACCTGTGCTAAGATTCCTTCTCTATGCTCAAATATTCACCCTCTTGTTCTTCCCTTCAAAGACAATCCCAGCCTCCCTGCCAGAATCATCCCTTTGCCACCATGGACAATGTTTGGAGCCTACTGGTTTCCAGCACCAAGAACTGCAGGAATGAGCATCCCTGCTACATGCCTCCCTACTCCCTCTTCACTACCACTCAGCTCTAGGAACAGGCAAAACATGTCTGTCTTCTGAGGTTGAGCAAGAGTTCTTGAGGTAGGTTATCCTGGTAGGAAGGGATCATTTGTTTCCATTGACTGCTCTGGACACCCAGGACATTGGCAAAGCTTGACTCACGTGCTATCCATCCTTGATGTGGATAAAACTGGAACTAACACCAGTCCCTCCAAGAAGTAAAGATTTTGTGAAGATTTTTGGGTTGCTGATGAAAAGATGGGCAGCCGACTGAGAGAATGAAGGTCACCCAGATACAGGTGCACAGGCAAAGGATGGTCTCATTCAGGAGCGGTCCATGGGTGCTACGAAGGAAAATCTTTAATTTCAGTATGTTCTCCTAGGAAAGGGACATTAATTCAGGGCTCCCACAGAATTTCCTGAGACCTTTGTTTTTATTCTGTAACCATAATTCCCAATTTGTGTCTGAAAAATTAAAATGCCAAACATCGAGTTAGTACATAGATTAATAAATGCAGAATTAAAAACTAAAGAGAGAATTGTGAGAAAGCAAGATTTGGCTAGGATATTCTGACTACATCAGACACTGTCTTTCTACAAAAGTAATTCCAGGTCAGTTAAATTGCTCTTAGAAAAACTACATCTTATGCATAAAATATGTAAGACCTTTAACTTTTCATCTTTTATGTTTTAATTGTATGGTAAACCAGTATTTTGCTAAAGTAATTTTGTACATTTAACTTTGAAGCAGTTTTCAAAAGTCAATGACATGGTTTCAAAATATAGCACATCAAACGATATTTCCATCAACATACAGCAGTTGCCATAAACAGCCTTAATTTCCAGTCTAAATTACTGATCTAAATATATTCAGACAAATTAATGCAATGGAAAATTATAGAACCCAAACTGTATACTTATTTATTGCAACATGTTTCACTTGCATCTCATCTGCCATTCATACAAGATTACTTAAAGTTTAGTAATTTTTTTTCCCCTTTTTGTGCTCAAATTGAGAGGAAGACATGTCTCCAAATGTTCATAACCGAGTTGAAAAACATATTTTGGACTAATCTCTACACTGGAATAGTATTTCTTATAGATCATACATTATAGATTCATTTAGACTGTTAGCACTGTGTTCAGCTGTTTAAGACTTCACGTGAGGGAACAATAAGTAAACCTGGCCTTTCAAGTTATGTGTGGGTCTTTTTTGAAGCAGTCAGCCCTACAAAGAGTACCAAGGTGCAGAGAATCACCAGTACACATGTGGTTTTGTTTCACAGCCTGTCTCCTGATGACAGTTTCGTAATTGGTTTTGGAGTGATACGCGGCGCAGGCAGTCTGAACCGGGGCGCTACTGAGACTGATTTCATTGAGAAAGGGTTGTACTTATTGAGGACAGGATTTCTAACAGCAAAAAAAATGTCTTAGCTAATGATATACCTCTAATCAGCTCAGGTTGGGACAATAGAAAGTAGATTAGCTCCCACAGCAAGTGTTAATGCTGAAAATCAAAAGCAGTGAGTGATAAAATTTATTTCATAGTCCTCAAGAAGAAAAGGCTTCTGCTTTACTACGAATTAAGACCTTGTTTCCATGAGACAGCAGACTGTCCTCTCACTCTCCAGACTATTTTAAAATTGAGTCTTTTTCTCTTCTTTTAGACACTGTAGCTTACTATGAACAAAAAAACCTTAATTGTTCAGTGTGTCACCTTCTGTTTGACAGGATGAAATGAGGAACGATTACCATGTCTGTGGATTTCACATGGAGCTAGGGAAGACAATAAAAAATGAAGTGAATTTTTTTTTTATGAGGAAAAATGAAAAGAAACCGTTTATGAGCAGCAGAACGAATGACTGTCTGTGATATTTTTTTGTCTCACAACTGAATCGTGTTAGACTCACCTTCTTTTTGTTACTTCTTAAATCTCTCAATTGTCACACTTTGATGTGTGTGACATATCAGGCGCAGGGTGCTGGGCATGGGAATGGGTACCAACAGACTGAGGACCTTCTGCCCTTGCATGTCCAGGTGAGCTGAAGAGAACTGTTCTGCTTATCCCAGGGAGGAGAAGGCTTTGTGAGCAACACATATTGTGTGCTGGCCCCTCATAGGAACTCAACATCCTTAAACATCATTAAAATAATTGCATTGCCAGGTACAGCTAATGCTCGTTCAACAGATCAAAAGCTGGCCAAGGGGAGCTGAGGTAAACAGAAAACATCAAATTAAACTGGAACTAAAATATAGAAACAAATAGATAAAAACTACTTATAGTAAAGAGAAGTCAATTACAAACATATTTGAGTCAGTGCAAAATCAGCTGACTCTTCCACATCTTCTGTCCCTTCCACATCACTTCTGCCCATTTTCCATTCACTTCTTGGTCCCTCCACCTGAGAAAATACTCACTCTTTGTATCGTGTCTGATATCAAGCAGGAAGAATTTGGAAAATCCCACCTGTGACTTGTCAGAACCACTTGCCTCCAAGCATCCAGATTTGCCCTGAGCACAAACTGAAATTTGGGGTTTCAAAAACTCAGAAAGTTACGGTCAATGACTTCAGGTTGAGTGTTACTTACCAAAGGCTGGCTGTCTGCAATCTGTCAGAGCAGTGAATGCACAGCAAATTGGGAGCCATCATCTTGGGACACAGACAACATTATTCAGTCTAGGATGGTCCCTACTGGATGTGTGATTTATCACAGAAAATCAGAAGAGCCACTGCTGCCAGCACAAAGGTCAACCGTGGGCACACAAAAGCCATTTGTGCAGGCAGAGAGGGTCCCCCATCTCCATGTGTACAAAAGCTCCTTTTCCAGGTGCCTTGCAATTGCAAACATACAGGGAACACCACGTCCCATACGCTCTTCATGCAGCGCATGGGATTCAAACATGTAGCAGAGAAAATCTTACCTTTTCTCTGACACCAGACAACCCTAGTGGCAGCTGCTCTGCCTTGCAAGCCCTCTCAAACCAGTGCCCAGAGCCCAAATTTTGGAGACGTGGGTCTTGAGGCGGCACTGAAAGATGTATTGGTGCTGGCACGGCATTGAGAAGATTCAAGTCAAACTTCCAGCCACGGCCTGTGCATCCAGCATCTTACAAGGCCTGTGAGAGAACAATTTTGGGGTCAAGATACAATGCCAGAGATGGTGGCTAACAGGATGGGAAGGGGAGCAGGGGACCGGGAACGAACAGAAACCCCACAGAAGTCATGATGGGTGGTAGCAGAGGTGGCGCAGAGTCAGGGCTGGGGGTCCTGTGACAGCTGAGGGGGACAGCACACCCCCTGGCCCCATGTGCACCATGGCTGCAACCGGGACAGTTTTGGTACCTGTGAGATGTACGAAACCAGCCTGCACACCTCTCCTTGGGGGTACGCTTGGCTTGGTTAGCAGCAGCGCCCCAGGACAGGCAGGACAGGGCTTCATGACTAGGGAGAGGTCCAATGCTCAACAAACTCAGTGTAACGAGGTCCCTGACATGAGGTAGAGATGGTCTCATCAGCTGCACTTGTCCTGTGCATCACATGCGCTTCTGGGGCTGGAAACCATCTAAACACAGGCTCTGGGAAACGAACAGCCCGTGGACTCGAGGTCTCAAATTTAACCATCAACTATGTCAGTGGAGATGACAATGAGTATCTTTTAATTGTAATTTCCTTAGAAAGGAAAGTTGGCTATGGAGAAAAATAGAACTCTCCCTAGGCCTGAAGAAACAGATTAAAAGATTTTTCAGACAGTGTCTGCTTCCAGAGTGATAAGGCCTGATGTTTATATTGAACATCAAGGAATGGGATGCAGAGAGGCTCTTCCCTATACTTATTGCTGTAAGACTCCAGGTCAGCTCACTTTGTCATGTACCAAGTTAGAGGGTCAGAAGCAGAAAAGCATAGAGGGGTCCCACCTGCTGGGAGGAATGAACACGACAGGTGACCCAAAACTGACCAACAGGTTATTCCATCCCATCTGCCTCATGCTCAGTATCCAAGCTGAGGGTTCAAAGGGTCAGCTCTCTTTCTTCAATGGCCGGCGTCCAAGGAGGACTCTGTTCGTGTGCCTTTGATCCCATTATGTGCATTCCTGAATCCAGATCCAGAATCCAGTTCCCGACTGTTGCTGAGTCCAGTCTGGGACTTGCCCACTGTCTGCCAGTGGCAGATCATCATCCTGGGAGCTTGCTACAGCTTTGTATATATTGTATATATTTCATTATTTTCTTATTATTATTATTATATTTTATTTTTATTATTATTAATATTTCATTAAAATAGTTTAGTTGCTTTTTCAACCCATAAGTTCTCTGTCTCTCCCTTCTCCTCTGAAGGGAGAGTGGTTAAAGGGAGCATCTGTTCTTCATTTGGCGGCCAGCCCAGCCCAAAACATGACATTGTTCTATTCAGAGTTCGTAAAAAGTCATAAAAGCAGGTACAGATGCCATGTACAGCAGCCACCAGCAGGATGCCATCCCAGATAAAGTGCTCCAGCATGGTTTTTCCTCTTAAGAAGGTGAAATAAATGTAACAGCAACTCTCAAAAACAAAATAGATTTGCCTCAGAGCTTCGTAATGAAAAGAAGCTTAAAAATAGTTATCAGACTAAACTGCTGTTCAAGTACAGCACCTTTCCTGCCTCTCTCCCTCCTGCCTCCCCACCTTTACTCAAAAATAATTTCCTGGGAAAATGAGCAGTTCCTGTAGTTACTCCTGAAGACTGTTGTATGCAGGTTTTGGTAAAGTAAGGAAGAAGACATTAGAGCCACTGAATATTTGAATTAGTCTCAGCAGGTCAATTACCACAAAGATTTTCTGCTCTAGTTGCTTGCAGAGAGATGTGCACTTCTTAAAACCCCAGTTATTTTCTGTTTAATTTATTTGCAAAGCAAGATATAACTGTAAAAAAATCAATCAGACAAAACAATTTTATTGGAGTTCACATGCTACAATGAAGTGTAGGAGCACAAGACCTCATCAAAAAAGACAAGCAAGCAGTCCTGCAGCTGCTTTCAAAGACCTCTGCTGTTTGCAGCAATGTAGGCTGAGCATACCAGCAGTTTAACAGGTTTCCCCCTTGATCAATTATTTAGCCTTTCCTTTTATTTTGCTGAAAGTTTTTTTTTCTTTTTTTTATTTAGTACAATCTCTACCTTTAATAAAGGGTGTATCCCTGTCCTTTTACACATTTGAATAGAGCACTATAAACCCCTGCTTTCATACCTCTTTTTCAGTGGTTCCTCTTTACCCCCAGTTTGTCAGGCAAGGGAAGGATGAGAAGTCAATACAAGTTCCAGTAGATCAAAGAACAGGATCTGTCAGGCCTCCGCTGCCTCCACCTCCAATATTGTGTTGCAGTCCTCGGGGGCCGAAGCAGAACCTTTCATTTGAGAACCTGCACCGAAGAAGTTACAGAATACCAAAAAATGGATGAAAGCCAAAGAAAGTCTGTAGGCTTGAGATTCACAGGAATAAAGCGAGAATTAACACCATCACACACAACTCCACTTGCTGTCATTAAAGAGGAGATAATAAAAAAGATGTCTGAGGATAATTAGCTAAAACTGTACTGTAATCTTCAATAGAAAAATAGATCCTTTACAAAAATTCCCTCCAGAAATCTTGTAGCTCCTGCAGTATTTATTTCTGCATATTAACTTTTTTTTTCCCTGCTGTTATTAAAATACTTTATATACAGTTTAGATGCAATTGATATTTAAATTTTGTTCAATCCTTTATGAGGCTCAGTGGACAGGAGCAATTCAATCAGAAATAAAGAACGATGTGAATATGCAGCAAGGGAGTGTCTCTTCATTCAGCGTACAGAAAAATTAATATCCACAGAACAGCTATTAAACAGGGCAGATTTTTTTCATTGCTTCAGTAGTAAAGCCACACTGATTTTGTACCAAGCCAGTGTTACACACTCGAGAAAGATGGGTGACAGAGCAGAAATTTGCTACGAGAGGTCAGGGGAACAAGTGTTCTACTTATTCGTAGTGATAAATCCCACAGTAAACCACTAACAGCTGTCACTTTTTACTCATATTAATGATTTCTGCTTTCTGGGGTTTTTTAAGAAAAAGGTGATTTTTGTCCATAAAATGATACACAAAACACCTGGTTTCATACCTGAAAAGTAGAGAACATTGAGGAAGAAATAATAATTAGTCAAACAAACTTACCAGTTTATATCCCTGTTACCAGGAAATTATCTTACCATTAGTGATCAACAATTAAGTAGCCCAGAAATAGTCTTTAAGACCCAAATGCCGCGCACCTGGGTGCCTGGGCCCCAAGAGAGCAGGGGCAGAGCGAGCAACGCGCCTGCCACCAGTCACTCGCTGCATCCAGACAGCTCCTCTAAGCTCAGCACGGCTAAATCTGGGATTAAAATACCGGATAGTTACGTGCCACCCTGTTTCATGTCTGAGGTATGAAACAAGGCATTATAACTCCATGAGCTAAAGCTGGAAAGTAGAAACAGGAGAAACTTCAGTCCAGGGGGAACCTTTCCAACTTGCTGAGCAGAAATCTAGGTCTGGTCAAAGCAACTGGCTTCTCTGCAAACTCTGAATGGTGAGAAATAGCTGAAACCCAAGCTATTCAAATAGTTTCATCTTCTGATGCGTTGCCATTACATATCTTATTTTCAACAGGAAGGTTCTGCACGACGACACCAGCTTTAACTCCTTAATGCAACTGTCTGAAAAAGGGAATTTAGAAGGACAGGCTAGGAAAAATCCCCTCCACGTCTCCAACACAGACTAGGGTAAAACCACTTTTCCCTCAAGGATCGTGAAGCTTTTTGTAACATTGAGGTCACGTAATGACATACTCAACACTACATCTATTCAACACCGCACCTCATCTCTCCTCCCTCAAAGGGAGGACCACATTGTCAGTATGTTAGAACACGAAGTTTTATAATTAGTTTGAACTGGGAGGAGAAATATGGCCTATTGTTTCTCATCATCTAATCAATGCTTCTGCCAGGTCAGGGCATTAAAATTACAATGAACTTGCCCAGCACTTGTATAAAAGTGTGAGGAAGACACAAGCAGAAAAAACTTATACTCTTCAAAATTCCCCATACTACACCAGTGCAAATTTCCTATTGTGTGGAAGAAGAATCTATATTTGCACAAAATCCACGATAATGCAAGAAGTAAATTCAAAAATAGCTGTTCATCTCAGGCCTAGAAGGAAAAAATGGAAAATGGGTATGGGAGGACTGGAAAGGAATATTTACATGAAATATTTTTTTCTCAGAACAGTGAAAGACATTTAAAATAATATTTGAAATTATACTCTTACCACTGCATTTTCATTTCTCACGTATTTTGTCATACTAATTATAGAAACACACATTCTTTAAATTTAAGCTTGTATGTGAAAATTCGTACAAAATGTACAGATGCAACATCCCAGTGGAGGGCAGTGTTGAGTGGTGTTCCTCAGGGGTCGGTACTGAGACCAGTACTATTTAACATCTTTGTTGGTGACATGGATGTTGGACTGAGTGCACCCTCGGCAAGTTTGCTGACAACACCAAGCTCTGTGGAGCAGTTGACATGCTGAGGGAAGTGACGCAATCCAGAGGAACCTGGACAGGATTGAGAGGTGGGCCCATGCCAACTTCATAAAGTTCAACGAGGCCAAGTGCAAGGTCCTGCATGTGGGTCACAGCAATCCCACGCACAAATACAGGCTAGGTAGAAAACAGAATGGGGGTTTTGGTTGATGAGAAGCTCAATATTACCCAACACTGTGTGTTTGCAGCCCAGAAGGCCAACCGCATCCTGGGCTGCATCAAAAGAAGTGTGTCCAGCAGGTCGAAGGAGGTGATTCTGTCCCTCTGTTCTACTCTCATGAGACCCCACCTGGAGTACTGTGTCCAGCTCTGAGACCCCCTATGTAAGAAGGACATGGACCTGTTGGAGTGATTCCAGAGGAGGGCCACAAAGATGATCAGAGGGCTGGAGCACCTCTGCTATGAGGACAGACTGAGAAAGTTGGGGTTGTTCAGCCTGGAGAAGAGAAGGCTCCGGGGAGACCTTATAGCAGCTTTCTAGTATCTGAAGGGGGCCTACAGGAAAGCTGGAGAGGGACTTTTTACAAGGACTTGTAGTGATAGGATGAAGGGTAACGGTTTTAAACTGGAAGAGGGGGTATTTAGGTTACATCTCAGGAAGAAATTCTTCACTCTGAGGGTAGTGAGGCACTGGCGCAGGTTGCCCAGGGAAGTTGTGGAGGCCCCATCCCTGGAAACATGCAAGGTCAGGTTGAATGAGGCTTTGAGCAACCAGGTCTACCTAGTAGGAGATGCCCCTGCCCATTGCAGGGGTTGGAACTGGGGGACAGGGGGTAGATGGTCTTTAAGGTGCCTCCAAACCTAAACCATTCTATGATTCTATGTGTGTTACAATGGTTTATAGGATGGCTGGCTTTGTGTACAGTGATGACATCCTATATGATATTTATATTCTATTAAAGTGGCTGGTAGTAATAATAAAGCCTAGATATATCCTCAGTTTTAAGGCTGTTCAATAACCGTGGTGTTTTAATAACTTCATAAGGAATCTACATAGAGATGGTGTGCTGCCAAAGAAAAATGGATATGAGTTTCTTCTGTATCAGCACTATAAAATTAGGTCTCCTTTTTAATCCTCTTTCTGGGCCATACAAATATAACCTTTATACTTGCTTACAGGTCATTAATAATGACACTTTCTGCATTTCATTTTGTTACTGTAGGGATATATAAACAGGAAAAAAATGTACTTAAGTGCATTGTGCACACTAATTTAAAAATGTATATATTCTTAGTTCTGAATATACAGTGCTGATAGTAATTCTAAGTAAATTATATATGTATTTCCTACTCTTCTAATAAAGCTTAATTTTCATGAACAAATAATTACTGTAAAATCTTCATTCTTTCATGTATCCTAACAAGACTGTGCAAGAATGCAGCCATGCAACCATCTATTAATTGGTAGTAAAAAATAGTGCAATGGAAATAAAAAGATACATGTTGCAATTTTTAACAGTTAAAAAAACCCAAAAACGACAACAACAACCAAAACCATAAAAACACATTCACACAAAATGCCAAACGCAGCTTCATCACTGCGAGACAGCACTAGCTTTTTCTGACAGTTTAATAGCTAAAACAAAAGTGAGAAAGGAGAACCTGACACCTACAAGTAAGCAAGTGAAGGTAATGTAAGGAAAGATAACTGATCATTACCATGTAATCACGGCTGGCAAAAAAAAGACAGATTTCACATGCAGATTTCTATTGAATTGAAAGATCCAGCAAAGGCTCAGCTCCGTCCCAGCTAATGGGATCTGTCAGGAGAGAAAAACCACATACAACATTGATTGTCTTCCCTGTTAGAGCAGAATTGCTGCTAAGCGGGAAATCACAGAAAATTTCAGTATAGTCCCCAAAACCCCCTCGTGCCTTACACATTCACAGCGCGTTGACACTGAAGAGTCAGTTGCCGCTTCGTGCAGGACAGCTGGATGCAGAGGACAGTGAGATGCTGCTGGATGGTGCTCTTCATGGACAGAAGAACAACGGAGGGTCTGTGTAGAATATTTTTCCCCTTGTCAAGGAGGTATCAGCATGGTTTAACCTGCTCTGCACTTCAGCTGGCTGGTGTCTGTGTGCCCTGAAACCTACTGCCTATCTAAACCTGGCCCGTTAATGCCCATTCCGCTTCTGAATATAACCCAGCTGGGCTGGAACTAGCCAAGTAGAACAGCTAAGCCACCGCTCCAGGGCCAGCAAGGTGTAACATAACTTACACTCCCCATAAATATATATATTATTTTTAACTTTCATTTGTGATGTAAGCTTATAGTTTTACTTCACTTGCAAAAAAAAATCACAAACCTTTCACAAGGGTGATGACTGTCTGACAGCAAATAAACAATAATTTTAATGTTCTAGTACCTCATCTCGTATGTGTCACATGCACTAATTATCTCTGGATAATTTTTAATGGAAGTTAAATGGAACCACCGATATTCATACACCAAAACTTGGACGTATCCCTTTCGAGTTTCACCATTACTGTACCTTATGACCTGGGGAAGTTAGAAATGAAGTTATGTCCTTTTTAGACCAAGGATAAGCAGATCTGTTATCATTGAAAAGGACTATCCAAAGTGCCTATTATCCATGATAGAACATTTAATTTGAATAAAATATATGAGGTTACTTAACTGCATTACAAACCAGCAACACAGACCCAGGAGTGGGAGAGGCCCGAGCTAAAGATGTATTTGAACACTTGTTTCTTAACTGCTGCATAAACAGACCCATTAAACTCCAGCAAACTCTGATTTGTATGTCAATGAAAAAAAGTGTTAAAATTCCAAAAGCTGATTTCAGAAAAGTTTACTATGAGGTAGGTGATGGCTTAAAAAAATGGATGTTTGAAGGAAGAGTCTGACTGAACAGTCTTGTCCCTGCTATTTTTAGCTAGTGAGACATTCTGGAAAACCGGCGGCCGCTAGAGTCAACTGCAAAACATGTTAATTCTAAGACGATTTTTTCTACACAAGCTGAGGGGAATATGAAGTGTAAAATAAATGTTATACTACCTTGTATCAACAAGTCAATCTTATTAGGGCACAAAGCAATTTAGGTGATAGGCTGAAAATTGGCCAGGGTAGAATGCAGACAAGACCCAATTAAGAAAAAAAGCAATTTGAGTTTACTGAATAATCTATAAGAGCCAATAACAAATTACAAAAGGCAGAGCAAATTACAAGTAGGTTTTGTTTTCAGTGCACAATTAGAAGTATTGAAAGAAGAAAAAAAAAAAGCATAACGTTACCAAATAATTAGAGTGGGGTTACTTCACGTTCAGTCTTCAGTGGTGAAGGACAGAAAATGTATTAGCAATTTGAATAGGTTTCTGCATAAAACCAGCTGGTTTTTGTTAAATGGAGGAAAGCTACAGCTCTGGGGTACTGAAGCCACAGAAAGATAGAAAACGTAGCACCTCCTTGTTAGGTGTTGGGTCATGAGCTGGGTTTCTTGCTCTCTTAATGGCCCTACATTTTGCCCCTACAGGTGGCCAAAGTCAAGATGCAGTTTACTGATCAAGGTGGCTTAAGGATTTCTAATACCAAATCAAAATGCACTAAACGACCCCAAAACAACACATCAGCCACAAGATCTTACAGGGTTTGTGCTGGCAGCCCTCCTGCCCGAGTAGGTGTGTGCACATCCCTCCATGCTTCCCCATGCACCATTCCCACTTGGGGCTTGGAGATGTTGGGTTTCTTCACCTTCTCTTAACCATTAGCTTCATCCATCTCTTTTCACCTTCTCTTGGACAAGGAGATGTTTCTTCACCTTCTCTCTCCAACAAGGAGCGTTTGCATGGGGACTGCTCCCACCAGCAAGAGCTACTGGGGTCCTGCCAGAGCCTGGTCACCTCTGCTCATCGCTGGGCATTGCCTCGAGCCGCAGGAGGGACGAAGCGGCCGAGCTGCCAGGGTGCTGGGGGAGAAGCGGCCATCCTGCAGCCCCTGCCCAGAGCACTCCCCTGTAAGGGCAGCACAGATGGCACCTACATCTCCTTGATCAACAACAAATGAAGAAAAGGAATAAGCCAAAGTCATGATTGAGGCAGGCTCGTGCTGCCTGAGCGGACCAAAGCTTCCTTTTCCCCTGCCACATAGCTTGGGGATACATGAACTCTTGCCATAAGAGAATTAACTGATACGAATTCCTCCAAGCCAAAGATGAAAGCAAAAGATTGTGAATTTTTAAGTGGAAGATTTAGGCATGTCCACACTCATGTGCGCTGGCTCTTGTGTGTCTTTTCTGAGGCAACTCATCCATGTGCAAGAAACATGGACACCTAAATGAAGGTGACTTCTATGAAGCAACTGACTCTGAGGCACCTACCTGCCACAGCTCTCACCATCAGAGCATTTAAGTGTTTCATTAATGTATGTATGTGCTCCATCACTATTAACATTAGCAGCTCCAGTCTGAAATGCAGTATCCCAGTTCACCAGATTCCTCTTGCACAAGGCTACAAAAAGCACAGTATTAGTATATATGTTGTTGGCATATACGTTTCACAATATTCAAAGTAAACTTTGAGTGCTCGGTGATGCCAGTGGGCAGCTACTGGAATTCCCAAAGACACTTTGGTGCCTTGGCTGTTAATTGAAAAGATAACAAGTCTGGTTGGGAGTCAAGCTAGGAGGTATTCTCCAGACCTTTATACAATTTGCACCACAGTCAAACGTTATCTCATCCAGCATAAAGTCTGCAGGCATAAATATAACCCAAAGCATTCTTTTGAACTTGCAAGGTATTTTTATATTAAATCAGGAAGTTGTACCAAGCTTAAACGTGACCAGAGAGAAAACTGAATAGCCTTTTTTTCCTTCACAGTTCTGAAAACAAGTTTTAACAATTCAACTGCTAGGTAATAAACTACTATAAATGAGTAAAGATGATACTGAAAATACATGGAAAAATATTATTTGTGACAGGATTATCAGTGGCTGATTTATCTTTGAGTATACATTAGAGCAGACTTACACCCAAGAACCAAAGTCCTTAATGTTAATATTTTAGTACCTATTTCTCAAGGGAAAGAAGCCATATTATTATTGCAGTACTTAGTAGAATATTCACTGCAGTTGCTTATTCCATTTCTATTTTAGGTAGGTCTTCCCTTATCAGGGAAAAAAAAAAGGCCAGTAGGAGATGCTTATTAGGGCCAGGGGCTTTTTCATAAGGAATATAACATGTGAAATTAATTTAATCTCTTGATTAAATTAATCTTGAAATATGTTGCAAACAGATTGTGATTTTCTGCAACACATTATACAAAACTATTCAAGGATTCATTTCAACAATAATTCACATCCTGAACCTCATTAGTAAGTAGTTTGCTGCCAGTAGTCAGTATTAAAAATGAACTCTTTCAATAGATCAGTCAAGTTGCTTTGTTGGGGCTTTTTTCTTTTTTTAAACTTGATTGCACTGATGTAAATAAGACAATAAATTTTGCCATGTGAAGACAAGAATTCAGTACTACATTTCACCAATATTTTGCAATACTCAGTTAATCTCCATTCTGGCAATCACTCCTACTAGCTAACTTACTTGCTATCCTTGCAGAATGTGATCACCAAACCAGTATGAAAATAGGCCAAATAAGCTTCTTAACAAACGAGGTAGCTAAAGACTCACCCCATCTTTATTCACTGTAGAGTCAAATTCTTCCCCCCCCGCCCCCACCTTGTGTATTCATTGACACACACACATGGTGGAGGTACCAATGGAGGCATCACTTTCTGTTTCTCCAAGTTACTACACAGGGACTGCAGTGGTAGAGAAGGTGACCCAAGGTTTCTCCGCTTGCAGACCAGGGAAGCGCGATCAAAAGCAGAGTGCAGCTTTACGATTCAAGCTTCAGAGACAAATAAAGAAACTCAATAGAAACAGGAACTGCCCAAGAGCAGCACGTTCCATAAAATCATATTTAGTTTCTCTGCCTTTATACACATAACTTCTAGAGAGCCGTACTGTGCTGGATTTTCTTCAGAAGGAGGAAGGAAGCTGCAGTAGTTCACCTTCTCTGCTACTGCGGCTTCAAAGAGCCCATTAAGGACACAGAGCTCTGCTTTGATACCATTGCCTCATTCTTGAAGACGTGTAGAGGATGATCTGCCCTCCAGGTCATATGAGCAGAGTCCCTCTGGATCACAGAGACAGACCTGCCCTGTGTCACACTCTGAGAAATTGAACTCTGCAGCTTCTGTTATAAATTGCCATTTTGCTCCTTAGAAAATCACTGCTACCTTACTGGAACAAGCCTCAGTGTCTGAAAAGCCACCTCAGATAACAAAAGACTTACTAGGCTGAGTGCACTGACCATACAGGAGCTGTTTACAGCGCTGGCAGACACAAACCCAAAGCGTACTGCAGGATTAATTTTTGACTGCACTTTATATACCTTAAGAGATAACTGCTCTAGCAGTTATTTGAAACACGTTTCCTCTCTCTTATTTAAAAAGCTTAGGAGAAAAAAAAAAAAAAAGTAGTAGTAATAGGTGCTTGCTTAGTATTTAATTACTTCTTTTTGCATTATCTAGAGCATCCATTCATTCCTGAAGACTTAACAATCTTGATCTGTCAAAGGAGGTTTGACAGATTTTAGTAGTGCTCATTGTAACTATGTAGTAGTCTGTACTTCGGACTGTTTGTGAGCTGAAGTGCACAAAGATGAACTGGATGGGGGCTTGTAGCAAGCATTTTGTGTAGCATTTCCCATACGATTGCTAGAAGAGGGTTCACCTCTGCCCAATAAAGAGCTATGAAGCAAAAAGCAATCTTTTAGTCCTTGCTGTTCCTTTCTGGTGGGTTGTTTTCTTCTGTTACTCTTTGTGCTAGAAGACAGCAGCTAGATTTTGGAAGGCCTAACCACTGATGTCACATCAGGCTGAAACACGACTTACAGCTGTTCCTCTGCAAAAGAGGGTGTCTCCCCATTCATCACTTGGCCGCTCGTTGCGGGGAGGCAGAGCTACAGCTTGGATTTCAGCTTCTCATGACATGGCTATGCCAGCCCTCCCGCAGGCTGCAGAGACCTGACCTTTCCAACGTAAAAATAGAAAACTGAATTCCCTGGATGGAGAACACAGCTAGAATTTGAGGCAGAAGGATATTTAACTTGTTTTCCTATCAATTAGATAGATTCCTTAGACTACATATACCCTTCAAACTCTTTTAAATTAATAACATTAAAATCTTAATTGGTAACCAGCCCTTTCTGCTTCCCCCAGGCAATTACGACAACAGAATTAGACTCAGGTAACTCAATTAGACATCAGCCTAACCCAGCACTCTTCAAGCAGGTCTCTAAGCAAAATTCTCCATGAGCTTGATGAAAAGAGCATTAGGATTGCTTTGTTGAGGTCAGAGAGTGTATGCCTACAATAATCAAGAGATAAACTTTCTCCTTGAAGGCCAAACGCCGCCTCATTGTTTATGCTATAAACCTCTCCGCTCAGCACTCGGACGCCTCATCCATTCTGACCCAGAAATTCTGCTGATCTGCTCAGTGTAGTATGAGGTTGACCTTGTTGTTGTCTTATTTCTCTTCAGTCTTGCTTTTTTCCTAGGCACTGTGCTTCAGACACGTACACAAAACGCAAGAGATCAGGTAGCAGCAATCCTGAGCTGTGCTTCAGCAATATCTGCCCTGGTTTTCCTCTTCTGCCCACTCCCTCTTTGCTGCCCGGAAGCAGAAGTGGGGCTTTACTTCATATGTAAAAACACAACATGAACACAGAGGAGGTAGGTGTAAGAAAGGGCAGCTCCAAAAATCTGCACAGACATGGCCTCAGACCTCAGGTCAAATAAATTTGAGGCCATGTTAAATTGAATCCTTAGCCTCTTGTCTCTGAAGGAAGCCCAGGATAAGGCACAGAGGCATCAGTGCAGCACACGGGGAGAGGGAGGTGTCTCCAAAGCATCGCCCGTCCTTCCTGTTCTCTGAAAATTTGACGTGTTGCATGCTGGTTTACATTCACTGGCCAAAGCCCTATCACTTTGCTATGGAACAAGAATTTCCTTGCTCTGGTGAAACATCCCACCCCTAAGCTACCACCCTGGAGTCCCACCTACCTGCCCTACAGCCACGTGATGACTCTGCTCCTTGCTCCCCGCTACCCTACACCTGCAGAAGGGGCAGGAGGTGCATCCCCTGGTGAAACAGGCAGTTAAGGGGTGGTTTCCCAGGCTAAGGAAAACTGATGGCCTGGGCTTGCTCCCCTGCCCTGGGCACCTGCTCCATCTGCTTGGCTGCTATGCAGAAGGTGGGAGGCACAACCAGACAGAAGGCAAGGCTTCTAAAATTATGTGCGTCTGCAGGCATCCAAAAATGGATTGGAGCTCTTGACACAGGTTCACAACTGCTTTTTTCATGCTAAAGCTCCGAAAAGGGACAAACGTTCAGATATACCCCTGTGCTCAACATCCCCCATCACTAACTCGTGGGAGATTCCTGTTGCACAAGGGCTGGTCCGAACCCCCTCTCAGGCCCTTCATTCTTCCCACTGTCTGTACAGGGAGCCTGTATGCTCTACTGTATGACTGCGCTTTACTTCAAGCACTTAGAATTCGGGCACTGGAGCACTGAATTCATGGGTACTAAGCCCTTTATAATATCTGCTCTGCATCAGTAACTTACTGACACAAGCAAAATTGATATACACAAGGGTTAAAAGGATTAACGGAAATCTACATTAGAGATTTGCACCAGATGAACCAGATTGATTTTTAAATCCACTTGATTAAATGGGTGTACTTTTTCAAGACTGATTCATTTAGCAATTTATCCCTCAAAGGCTTCACTGATATTTCGCATACAGTGACTAATTACTTTTCAGAACACTGTGTACTTGTTCTCTGCTTCTGTGGACTTCAGTGACTTCTGCGCAGTCACTACATCTGGGTAAAGTGGCTATAAAGTGCTATTCTGCATGACAGTATTTCACACCACTCTGCAGGGATGTACGCAGGATCACGGAAGGGGCAAGAGAGCATCTGACAACTGCTGTTGGAGGTAGCGCTGCAAACAGTGGAAAAATACCTTGTCAAAACCTTCCCAGGTGGTGGGGCCATCATACTGGCTTTGTAGGGTGAAAAAAGCAAAGTCAAGGTGGGAGCAGAGTCTAGAGGTGGTCGAGCCCCTGCTGTGGAGAACACAGAGCAGGAGGAGAGGGAAGAAACACAGCCCTCTGTCACCTGCCCACTCCTTCGCCACCGTGCCTAGGTCAGAAAGTGGTCCCCAGGATACCTGCAGGACAGCTCTGGCAGGGCTGGCATCCTGCTGCCCTCCTTATGACAGAGGCAGATGACAATCACTGATTTAATACCAGCTCTTCCCCTGTTTAACATTCTTTTTATGCTAAACTCTCGAACCCCTCTGCTCTACCACTGCGCTTAGGGTTTACTTCCTCCCCCTCCTTTCTTAACTTTGTAAGCAGTTTTTGTGCAGCTCTGTCTCAGGTTTTTGTAGCTTTTTTCTTTTTTTTTTTCCTGCCTACTTCATGTACAAGTGGATTTCAGTATAAAAGTCTGCCAAGTCTTCAAAAATCCTCTGAAAATTCTCCTCGGTGAAATCCATGTCAGTATAAAAGTCTGTAAAGTTGTCTAAAACCTCCAAAAACTCCTGCACAGTGATGCCCACAGAACCCAGACAGGCAGCAGGTTTGGCTGGCGGTCACACCATTGTCCACGAGGCTAACTAGTATTTTCTCACTGCTTGCTTGTGCTCCCTGCTCCTTTTTATTTTATTTCTGTGCCGTGCCTCATCTTACACAGGAACTGTGTAACTTCATGAGACAGGGGCTGAACTCGTGTTGTTTGAATAATACAGATTTAAGTGATCCTCAGCTATGAAATACCACCCACTGTTTCCTTATGCAAAAGGGAGCATACTCAGATGTTCCCCTTCAGAGAAGAACAGGGTTTGTGGATGAGTCTAAAGGTATGTTTGAAAAGGCCAGTTAGTCCAACCTAGAGCTCTCTTGGACTGTGCTTGCTTGGACAGGTACAGGGAGGTCTGCATTCACTCCCCTCATGCTTTGTCCAGTGGCAGAAGCACACAGGATACAGTGCTGGAAGAGCCAACATACCTCTGGCTTGAGTCTAGATGTGCTTGAGTAACATGGGCACAGCGACAGCCTCAGGCAGGGCTCCAACAAAGAGGCTCAGATCTCCGAATTCATCCAAATCACGGTAGTCATATGCTGCCCTAAATCCACCATCTCATTAATGCACCATACTTATATATTTATCTAATGCCAATAGTCTCACGCTGCCAGTGCTGTTGTGAGCAAGAGGAAGAAAGCCTGTGGTCTAAAGAAACCCTCTAGAAAAGTCCACAAAGGGGATCTTATTTCCTAAACATCATCACTTCCCTCACGGTAGTGCTCTCACTCACATGCCCCATAATGACAACAGAAGCAAAACTGGGACAAAACTTCCATAGACATACGTCTCCAAAGCACTGGGATATACTCTTTGGCACTCCATTGCAGTGTAGGAAACCTGGCTGATGCCTGTAGCGTTAGCACTGGTTCACTGAAGCATACGCACAAGAGGAAGCTGGTGTCCCAAAGGCTCCCCAAGTCAGACTCCTTGTTTCAGAGCGGACCTTTTGGATCCAGTGTTCTCCTGCTCTGGAGTTGCTTGAAGTGTCAAAATTCACTCCAAGCATGTTCACAGGTCTTCCCATAATGTTCTGTACTTGATAGACAGAGCTCTGGAAAACTCATTCCTTTTCTTCCACGTGGCCAGGGAGTTTCTGGGTGGCAGTGGAAGGCCAGTTTCTGGGTACAACTTCTCTGCTTCTTGGAGGCAGCTTGAAAACAAATCTGAAATTTCCAAGGCTGTTAGTGCCACCACATGCTCCCCGCTAAAGATGCCAGGAGCTGCTCATAGTTATACATGACCTCTGTTGTGACCAGGAGAGTGTAAGACACAGGTCAGTCTAAAGGAATAAATACTAATACTTCAATGAGGGAGAGCTGCATGCCAAGCCCAGCTCTGACTAGACTCTGCTGCCGACTGAAGGGATGAAATTCCTGTCCCAGGGTCCTTAGCTACAAAACAGATATCTGCCTGCACTGGGCTAGTGCGATTCTTACAGCACAGTGTAAACCTCTGTCATACCCTAATCACTGTCTTTAGCATTGAAGGGTAAGGTCTGATTTGTAGTGGAGATGTATGAAATGTATGGAATCATGGTGAAAAAGTACTTCTAAATTGTTACAAATACTGAGCAGTAGAAAGAAAGTTCATGCCTTACCTCAAAGACGTAAGACAAGTAAGGGAACATGAAAAAAATGTACAAAGAATTAACTAAGTAAGGAAAAAAGCCAAGAAAAGGAAAGCCTTTTCAGAAGGGAAAGCACAAATTAAAAACACAACAGGTTGAGGGAAATCAACACACTCAAATAAACTAAAAAACCCAACACCCACAAAGGTAAAAAACCAGAAATAAAAACTCCCCAAAGATTTACAAAAGGTCTTTCCCACAATGCTACTCTTGATTCTTCCCGTTAACACTTTGTGTACAATCCTAGTGTACTTTTAAAATCACACAACCTGATTAATCAAATATGGGTATAATATGGATATCCTCCTTGCTAAAAAGCCCAGAAAAAATACCATATAAGGTCTAGGATAGGACAGGTATCTGCTTTTCCCACTAGACCCATGGATTTGAAGACTAAATTAATATGATTTCAATACATAATGATTTTATTCCTTCTTATTCCCAACCAATCACCCATTAGTATCCCTAATATATTTTGTAAGACACTGCTCTTAAGAGTTGACAGCACTTGATAAAAGAGGATATTCTAAACATTTAAACAATCGCTATGAGATTAAATTCTGAGGTTGTTCTCCTTTATGATTGACAAGGTTAGCGCTTCCATGGTCCCTCCTCCTTGTTCATATTCTTATTGGACTAATGACTGTGACATGACATAGATTTTCCTGTCGTACTGTCTACTTTGGATAGTAATTCACCTCTTCCTCTGACAATTAAGATACATCTTGGAAAATTACTATGCTATACACTACACTGAACATAAGTCAAAACAATTTTCAGATCAGTTTGCAGGCCCCAGAGGAAACTGCTAGCATGTGCATATTGCACCCTCTATAAATGAATGCATGAATTATACATCAACATTATACGTCTCAATTCTTTTTAGATTATGAGTTGTTTATAGAGTACATTAAGATTATACAGAATTTAACATGCAAAGTGACCCAAAGCTTGTCTTGCCGAGTGCACAACAAAGGTACCAGATCGCATCTTCAGAGAATATAGCTATACCATTTACAAAAAGAGAAACAATTTAAAGCTTCAAAAACAAAAATACAAGGAGTTCACCTGCATATCAGAAAGGCTCCATGGCTCCACTGACAGACCATCAACAGAAACCAGTAAACATAACTGTATCATTACAGGCCTTAAGCACAACTCAGCATTATGTAGCCTAGTCTATTAAAACATCTAAAAATCCCATCTTTCCCTGGAAAGCTGTGAAAGTTAGCATTAGATGTGGGTTCACCAACTGTATGTTTTTTCTGGTCATGAGTCAAATCTAAAGTAAAGCTTTGAGAAGACTAAATTGCACAGGCTACAATTTTACGATCCTAAATCAAAGATTTCAAGCACGGGAGAATCCACCTTTCTGAAGAACAAATCCCAGTGATCACAGTTTTCTTGGGATAACATGAAAAGATCTTTTTCAGAATATAAACGGCTATATTCCAAGAAGCAAATTTCAAGGACTTCAGAAAGAGCAAGAACATCAAAAAAAAAAGGAATCCCTGTTAGTAATGCCGGGCAAATGGGTAAGAGGATTATGAAGAGCTTTACCAAGTACATATGTGGAAAAAGTACTAAGTCTAGGATTGGGGCAGAAATTAACAATGATTCAAAAATGACTATGACATTGAACACAGTCTGGAAGTGTAAGCACGTGGTACAAGAAGATGAGATGCTAATGTAAGTAGATAAATGCAAGTAAAGGAAAGCATGAGGACCTTCACATTTAGATGAAGTGCTGGGAAAAGAGCATTAGACAGCTTTTTGCACTGCTCAGTATCTGGGGAGAGCACTCAGTAAAAGGAGGAACCAGAAAATAAACAGCCCCAAAAAATGGTTTTGAAAATTAACGTCAGATGGAAAAAGACACTTTCAAGCTATGATTCCCAAAAGTCTATTTTTAGTATTCATGAAAAAGGCTGCCACTAAGTTACCAGCACAGTTAAAGAAAATGGGTATACTAAACACTAGAGGTAGAAGACATTTTCAGAAATCTGAAATTATGCTGGGGAAAGACAAATCTAGAAAGGATTACAACTGGGTTGAATTAAGTGAATCATTTTAATGCTGTTTTAATTAAAACAAGTTTCCTTCCAAAATGACATTTTAATTTCCAGTCAGAATGATACATTTAATGTGGAGTAAATCCAAACAATTTTACGTTTGATTTTAATGCTTTCCCCACAACAGAATCCATTACTCACACAGGTCTGGTAAGTACCTTTCATTCAGACTAAAGTAATTAAATATTCCCATGTGTGATGACACCTGAAACAGAAACTCCTGCCCAAGGTTAAAGCCAGTATGGTAAGCAGTTAAGCCAGTTCGGTCAATAAGCTTCTGTGATTTCTTGGTTGATTGCAAGGCAATGGGTTGAGGCATAGATGTTTTTAGCTCTGCGCTATTAGAGGCTGAGGGAAACCAAAGCACTGAAAGCAACCCAGCAGACGGCACATACCGTATTCATCAAGAGGAAATGCAGGGCTTCGTGTTGTACAGGACCAGTTGCAAAGTCAGGCTTGGCTACCATAAGTTAAAAAGTTCATCATGGAAGTCTATTTATATGCTGTGTTAGCGCGATTAAGCAAATAAAGTTGCAACAAATAAATACCAAGGATGATCGAATTCTGCTATTGATAGAGAGAAGCCAGAAGGGCCTCCAAAAATTGGCAAACCCTTTGTGCCAAAGGACAAGAAATTACTGTGTGGCCAATGCTCAGGAAAAAATCCATATGAAAAGGCACAAAACCAAAGAAACGGAACTTTGCAGTACTCATCTGAACTGGCCTCTCAGGGCACACAGCCCTCGTGAAAATGAACACTGAAGGGGGTAAAGATACATCTACATATACAGAAGATATTTATACATTTATATGTATGTAGAAAACTCTTCTGTCTTGGACCAGGCCTTTGGAAAAAGACAATTTGCGTTAACAGTAGCCCTAGCTTTGCAGCACCACTCAGGTTTCTATGCCGTTATTCATGCCACGCTTTCAAATCATAATACAGCAAGAAAAAAAAAACACCAAAAATCAACACAGCATCTGTCAGGTACAGAGCCCATCCTATTTTTCCTGAAAAAAAGTTGCATATGCGTTTGTTCATCATCAAGTCCCTGAGCTTTTATACATGAAGGCAGGCCTTGAGTTCTTCTTCTGTACCTGGCACAGACAGTAATGAGATCAGAAGTGATCCTGAATCAGTCTCCAGCAAAGTGCTGCCTCATCCCCTGACTCTTCTGTTGTGATAGTCACATTCATTGTACATGAGATGACAGCTGCTGCCTTAACCCAGATGCATACCATAAAATGTCTTTAAGGAAGAGGAAGGTGATCTTGAACATAATGTATTTATTTTGCGGAGAGGAGTAACACTGTGAAGGTAGGACAGGTCACGTGCTCATGGAAATTTCTGCACTTGATGAGATGTATTTGTGACAGCACTGAAGAAGTCAGGAGAACAACCCAATCTGCGTTATAAAAGCCTCCCCTGCCTGGGATTCAGCCATCAGCAGGGATGGAAAGGCACCTCAAGGGCACAAAACACTGAAGAAAAGCAGTGACACTAATTTCTGCAACCTCCCACTCACATCAGTAGAAACAGATCTTTCACAACATTACGCATGGCTTTCTTGTAGATTGCGTGTAATAGATGAAATGCTGGGAAAAGGGCAGCAGTACAGCTTGAATGCATCTGACCTAACTTAATGCTGCTTCTCTCTACAAGTAACATAAAAGATTACTATTGATTATGTTCATCAATATTTGTTTCCTAGAAAAAAAAATCCCTCTCAAGAGGGTTTTTCAGTCAGAAACTGAAATTTTCTTCAGCTTTTCAACTTTGTTTCAACTTTGTTGAAAAATGCTGCTTTTCTCATGTAGAAATAACCCATAAAAATAGTCTTTTAATTCTCTCATTGGATATTTAATAAGACATAATATTATTTACTAACTACTTATGCCTAGAAGCAAAATGTTTTACTTCCAGTTATCAACTCTTTCAGCTCCTTAGTCTCCTCTTGCTTTGGAGCAAAACTGGGTTAAGATATCGTGTAATTTAAAGACTGTATATTTTTCTTGGCATTACCCACACAGCCCTTACTCATAGATTAAAGCAGCATCAAAATGTACCTGACATCCTGTTGGTATTTGGCGCCCACGATGTTTCGATCTACAGAAGATGCGTTAGAGATGTAACATCCAAGGACAGAGACCAGACTAGCCAAAGCAGTTGGACCAACACAGAGATTAGATAATTCATACACACACTTTCATAAAATAATTATGCTGGTTTCTTTTTTTGGGGGGCTCGTGTTATATACAAATCCAGCATTTTTATGCTGTACGTACTAAAAACGCTGTAAACAAGCAGCCTGTGAAAACTTTGAAGCTGTTTGGAGTTAGTAGATGGCACTCTGGCAGCTCCCAGTTATATCATCAGCTGTTTGCCTGTTTTTAATCCAGTATATTCACATCTTACTATACCAAGCAAATGGCCAGATACCTTGAGCTAGCAAACATACTGGTCTGTAGTAACCTACCCATCTACTAATACTGATTTCTAGGCCCATGTTTTTAGGTAAAGCACATTTTGTGATTGATATACTGATATCTCTGTGCATGGTTATACATGGAAAGAAATATATATTCTTCTTTTATGTTTGCTCACAAGTAGTAGCTCACAAGCTGTAAAATTCTGGAAAAGAATAACTTGTATTTTTAAGACACGCTGGCAGACAAGCTGATATGGAGGAGTCTAGTGCCTACCACTATCCTGGTTTTGATGCATCTGACAATTTTCTGTGCTGCAGGAAATACATCACTGGCCTAAACCGGTACATAAGGCCACTCTTCAAACCAGGCAAACCACCAAAAGCTCATTTAGAATTAAATAGCAAGACAGTTATTTTGATTTCAGGACATTCCCTTTGGTTTATACCAGCAATTGTCTCACATGACTGAAATATCATAGGTTATTCCAGGTTGAGGAACAGATTGTAGACTCAGCTTTTTCTCCCTAGACTCAAATTCCTTTGTTATTTCCATAGGAATGATTCCCCAAAACCTCAGGATTACTGTCGGCTCTCTAGGATTCCACAAAATTTTCAAAATATTTTTAAACCTGAACACAGTATTCCCAAGTGTAAGCAAAGCTGCATGATGCAGAATTATTTTCCTGTCCTTAAAAGTCATACCCTATTTATATATCTGGTACAGTACTCATTTTTTGCAACTTCATCACATTGTGAACTCCTGTCTCATTTGCTCTCCATCACCCTCAGGTCCTCCTCTGCATTACTGCGCTTAAAACTTACGATTAGGGAGCTGGCCTTAAGTAAAAATAACCAACTCAATCAGCCCTTACCCAGAATTTTGAGAATTCAGACAATCCAACAGAATATTCCTCTACTGTCTGCTCTCCTAACTTCATCTTCCCTTATCACACTGCAAATAAGCACATTTACTCCCACCACACACTAATCCTATTAGAATTATTTCTCAGAAAACCTTTGCTGTGGGTTGAGAGGAAATGGAGAAGAAAATAAAGAACCGTGCCAGAGGCTCCAGTCCTATCAGGGAAAGGTAAGCGTTCCTCCCAGCACCTGGTGTGAGCCTACCACTCTTTATACCTCAGGGTGGAACCAAAAATTGCTGCTTTGTGGTAATCACCTTTGCTCCAGCATCTTTTCATTAGCAACACCTCTCTGAAGCATTTCTCTACCCTCTCTGGTTTCCCTCAAAGCTCCACACAGTTGGAAAACTCCTGCTTAGTGGCAAGTGGGCATTTTCTTCTGCATGGCAAAGGGGCTCTAAGCCATTTAATATGGGGGTACACTGAAGTTACATTTTACATTATATTTCTGCAATCAACACCACTAGAAACTTCCACACAAAGCAGAGAAAGATGACATTCTTAGTTGACACGATTCTAAAAGTTGATGCTTCATGAAAATCACCAAAGTAAACCAAAAACCATGGAGCACATTACAGCATGATTTATTTTGCATCAACAAGGTTAACTGCTGCAAAATTAGCTTCCTGATTTGAAAGACAGGTTACTCAGCCTCTCCTCTGCGGATTGCATTCCTACCAAGCAGACATGAAAAAGGAAAACTTAAGATCAGCTTCTGTTTCTACTCATGTTGCGCCGCACTTACACAGAGAGGCTAAGGGACCTTCATCCCTGGAATTTTTCCAGGCTTGGCTAGACAAAGCCATGGCTGATCTGATTTAGTTCCAGGATGAGTTCTGCTTCAAGGCAGGACATGGGGTAGATGACACCCACAGGTTCCTTCCAAACAACACTTCTGGGAATCTGGTTTGTGAAAGCAGCAGGAGAGTCAGAGCTTTTTAGATGTCAAATACTGAATAAGGGAAGAGGAGAAAATGCACCTAAAAATAAAAATAGAGTCAAAGGATGCCTTGTTTTTCCTGTCTCACAACAGCAACAAGAGCCAGGAGCAGGCAGGAAATACAAAAGATCTTTTTCTCTCTGGCAGCTTGGGTGGGTGACTCACAGCCAGTAATGAACTCTCTGCATATTGCTCCTGTCAGTGCCGAGTGAATTCGCTTTCTGAGCCCTGACCCGGGCCGTATGACTGCGGACAGAAACAAGGAGTTTGGCTTCTTCCTATCGCTTTTGTCAATAGGACATAATGCTAAGGACAGCTGAGGACGGCAATCACTGAAATTTAGACTTTGCAAAGCAGCTAAAAACCAAGTGACAGGAAAGCAGGTTGAGAAAATCCCAGCACTCCCACAGCTGCTCTGAATTGCAGTAAGCTGTCTCTCCCCAGACTTTTGCCTTTGGGTCCCATTAACCTTTACACCTACCTACTGCCAGCCAGAAAATGCGATACATGTTCTTGCACTTCTCTATCAGCTAAGCTCCCCACCAAAAATTGTAGTTTTCCTCATGACTTCTAACTTGCAAACCAAGCCTAAAGATTGAACAAAGGCAGCTTTTTCATGTGGGGAGCAGGAAATGGAATTTGAGGATGATTTTGCAATTAACTTATTTTTGCCCTGTTACCATATATTGTAATTGCATGCTAGCACTAAGGCACTGATTGCATATTTCACTTACTGTCATGCATTTTCACAGTGCTTATATACCCAGAGAAGGCTGTTCATGCTCTTCCAGAGTAATAGAAAGACTTGCAGTAAAGATTTGTTTTTAAACTTTTACTTGTGTTTTGCAGAACTGATGGATTTGTATATAAGCTAAACTTACTATTATTTTATTAGACCCAGAAAGTTGAATTGTATTTCATTCGACCTTCAGCTATGGGTACTAACTTTCAGTCTCCATAGCTCAGACAGCACTACACTAGTGTCTTGCTTCTCCATGTAAATAGGTTTTCCATATATTTTACATCTAAAGGCAATGAGCATTATGGCTGTGACATCTGCTGTCAGTGTAGCTGTGGCTACAGCCGGTTTTCTTCCCTGGGGTAAATGAACAGGACAATACTTAGATTCTGAGGGGTGGTTAGTTTATTGTAGACAGTATCATCATAATCACCAATCATATCAGTTATTGTTTTTGCAACAAGTTGTTTCACAAGAAGTATGATTTAAGAAGCATTCCCAAGATTTCTCAAGCTTGACGATGACAAACCTGTTTTTTCTTGTCTTTGCTGTATAGAATGTGTTACGGCTTACTTGTACGCCAGGCAGAACAAGAGCATCTTATGCCTGCTTTGCACAGCTTGAGGCTAAAAAGAACCATCTCCACATTGCACAGGCTTTATGACTGAAAGTTTTTCTTGTCGCATTCACCAGCACAAGGACCAAAGTGACTATTAAATTTAAATGTAGGGTCAGTGGAAGCTTTCAAGTTCATACCCTGGGAACAGATCCTTCCAGGCCATGTTCTGGAAAGGAGTCAGGAAGTAGCAATGCACCTTCCTCTGAGGTCTTCCTCTGTTTTAAAGAATAAAGTCCTTTGATACTGCAAGAGGTACTTCTATTCCATGCGGAAACAGTCCTTCCTAAGAAGTCTCTTCCTCCCTTATGCTTTCTGACCTTCTACTTCAAGTCTAGTTCAGTTGAGTTCAAAGTGCATCAAGCTCACAGTTGCACATGAAGTAGGACGATTTGTGGACGCTTGTGAAGTACACACATATCACAGGATCTCCTGTGACTGTGGTGGATTACTCTAGTGAACATGGTGGCTCCTTCCACCACTCCTAAAACAACCTGCAGATGCCGTTAGTGATCTAGCTGCCACATAGGCACTTCTGCATTCATATCTGTCCCTGACAGATAAGAAGCTACTGAGAAACATTCATGAGAAATTAATTATGTTTCATTCCGGCCAGGATAGATCTCAATCTGTGACTTCAGGGTGAAGGAGAATGAGTTCTGTGAGTGAAATCTCCTACCGTAGGATGTTCTGAGGAGAGCTGCATGATGTCAACAGTTGACTTCTTTCAGACAGCCAGTCTCAGCTCAAGGTCAGGTAAGGGCAAAACAAGTGAATGCAAAAGTAGTTACTTAGGGGGAAAAAGGAGGCAACATCAACAAGCCTTAGAATCTTAACTGACATGAAAGGAGGTTACATTTATCTTAAAGATGCAAGTGTTGGTAAGTAAACACATTTGTTTTCATTTGAAGATAGAACGATTGATCTGTTTGCCCTTGCTGTGTTGTCTAATTGACCACCTAACTGGCTGATTGGATTAAAATGTGTTCTTGGTATGTGCCTTTTCCTCCTCTTAGTTTCCATTTCTTAAATTTTTAGAGCATATTAAAAATCAGTTTACAATTCTTTTTCTGATTGCAGAACCCACTTATAATATCTCTCGTTATTTTAAACACATTGTGAGCTTTAGAACAATGTTATATTCTTCTGTTATGTTTTCAAACTCTAAGTGCTGTATTTACTTCGTCACTTCCCATTTACTGGTAATCAGTTCCTGTAAGAAATCTACACTTTTTAAGTACAGAAAATCTGCAAGTACTACAATTCAGCTTCACTAGTCTAAATCAAACAATCTTTGTGAAACTGCAGTCTCATAGATATTATCTTCACCTAGCCTACAGACTTAAAATAAATCTGGTGAAATCTAGAAAAACAGATATTTAGTATAAGTTTTAATTTTTGCTTTTCTCCTGTGATTCATTAGGTCACCTCCTATCATGTACAATGAATCTAGTAAATTTTCTAAAAATAATCAATACTTGGCTAAAGTTACCATTTCAAAGTATGCACTCTTCATCTATGAAGTATTATTTTGCAATTAAAATATCAAATTGGAAGCCAGAAACCACACAGTGTCAAGAAAAAAAACCTGGCCCAGTTCCTCATTACCTTGCTCTATCTTAAGAATCTATATGCAGACAGCAACTTCTTTGTCAACTGTTCAAAGATGACAAGGGCTGACTCAAAACTTGCAGTGCAGGTTAGGCCCCTTGGTTAATTTTGGACGGTGTCCTGGGATTTACAGGATATCTGTGGCATTCTAGCAGAGGCTACCCTGTGCCAAAATGGCTGAAGGGTGAGTGCCTTTGCTTCATCTCCACATTGAAACCAGCTGGCAAGAGAAACCTGAGGACTTAAATAAATGGTGCTCTGAGATAATAGGTCTAACACCCTATATAATGCAAAGGGTCTTTTTTTTTTTTCTTCTTAGCATGTAAACTGTGTGCAAGTGACTACAAAAAGTGTGTGACTTGACAAGAAACACATGACTCAATTCTCTTGAGTTATAAAAGGTGATGGAACTGGACCCAATTCCCCCCCTATTACTCCTAAAGAAATCTCCTTTCTTAAAAGTGATATTCTTATCAGCACTATCTTGAAGCATAGATGCTATAGCCCAATTTACCTATGGCTTGTGAGATGATGTATTTGCGTCAATATTTTATTTTATTCAAGAATATATACTTTAAAATATGGTCTTGCTCTTTGTTAAGAAATTCTTCAGTCTGAACCAGACACAATTAATGATCTGATTTTTTTGTCTGGAAATAATCTCAAAGGACAGTACTGAAGAGAACTGCACTTACTCTAGAGCTGTAGTGTACCTACAGCTCAGTTTGCCTTTATCCTGCTCCAGCTGTAAACCTCAATTTCTTCATGGACTTGTCAGGTTTTCTAGGTTGTGTGTGGCCTTCACTTAATGGGTCTTTGCCTCATACTTCCTTGCACTGGTGTCCAAATTTCATTAATTTGTAGCACAATGCTTCCCTTCCACGCTGTTAACCTCCATGCTAGACAGACCTGGGCAAGCTACGTTTGCTGTGCCGACATAAGAGGTGGTGGAGCCAGGGAATGGTCACAGTAGGATGGCCCCTTCAGTGAGGCCAAAATCAGAGACTGCTTCCTACACATCAGGAATTCTCCCCACTATATGATCCTGAATATGGAGTCTTACACATTGGCTGAGATGCCCATTTTGAGGCTTGCAAGTTGTTTCTACGGCACGCATGACCACATTGAACACAATTACATGAATGGTAAAAAATAGGGTAATGTGCCAATTAGTTTATATATAAGATTGAAAAATCGGTTCTTCAGCTTTTGGCTTTATTCAGTTTACAAATGTCTTCTGGTTGCAACCTTGTCTGGTCTTCTTATTTAAGACGTGGCCCAGGGAAGTGGTGGAATCGCCATCCCTGGAGGCATTTAAAAGATTGGTAGACGTGGTGCTTAGGGACATGGTTTAGTGGTGGTTGTTCACAGTGTTAGGTTGATGGTTGGACTCAATGATCTTAAAGGTCTCTTCCAACTTAGATGATTCTGTGATTTAAGGACCTAACTCTAGAAGTATGTTTAGAAAGAAATTTACACCAGACTTCTAATGTGAAATTACAGCATCACACGAGAAGCAGGGAAAGACTGAAGTGAGAAAATATTTCCTCCGAGCATACTGACTGCTACTCCTGCAGTCAGAACTACAGCCTGTTCCAAAACTATGCAGCTATTTTGCTCATTTATCAGTCAAGTTTTACACGTTTACATGCCAGATGCCAACATTTGATCCAATGGCCATTACTGGTTTTGTGTTAGAAGAAAGACAGATTACATTAGTATGGAGCCAACTGCTTGTAAAACTATTGTAAAAAGAGTATATGCAGAATAATAGTGATCACAAATCCTTACTAGGCATATTGACCCAAGCCTTGCCACTAAGTTTAAGAGATTCAGATTTAGACCTGATAAGCAACTGCTGTCAGAAGCGGTAGCTGCTTTTGTCAGTCATCTCTGAGACCCAGCGAGCACATGTGAATTCAGCAATCCCCGGTAGCAAAAGAAGACTTCAGACTATAGCCATTTGCTCGTTACCTTCATTCAGGTGCCAGGTTCTATAGGAAGAGGAGTCTCAGAAACATTCACAGATGACCTGGTAACTTGAAATATCATGAACAGTAAGTATTAAAGTCACTGAGCATACAGCCTAGAGTGGAGAGAATGTAGAAGATAATTTATTTAAAATAAAAATTCCATTAAAAATGTGACTCACTGAGGATTAGGTAACTCTTTTGGAAGTCTCTTACACCATACCAATAACACAGGCATTTTGGAAAGCCCCTCTCTTCAGTTTCAAAAATCTCATCAAGTTGCTCAGATTGCGAAAAGGAAACCCTAGCATTTCTATAGAAATCTCAGCTTTAAAAGCTCACCTTTGTGTTGGTATTTCTTTTATTCAGGATAAAAGAGGAAATGATGCTGGAATACAATTCAAAATAATAACAGGATCAACCTCTGTATTCTTTCTCAACAGACAAAAGATTACATGTTCCCATTACCTTTGGGGTGTGTTAGAAAAATCCCTGGCATGCAATTTCCAGCTAAGCTTCTTCAGGAAGAAATCCAGGTCCTGTCCTCTAAAGGCCTTTAGTCGCATAACTTAAAGAACATCAAACGTAGGACATTCACAGGCAAGGGTGATTCACATCATAGAAACATTTATGTAGTACTCTTAACTGCTCATGTAGCCACATCTATTCAATCCCCAGGAGCAAATGGTTCCTCCAGCAAAAGAAAACTGGCCAGGGTCCTATTCGTGTTCATCTGAATGAAAACAAACAAGCCAGGTGTGAATTTAAAGTACTACAGCCATTTGCCTTGTTTCTCTTAGTGCTCTGGCTCCATCAGGTTGCCCTTGGGTGGCTACAGAAGCTGCTGTTCACAGCTGGGCATGTGTCCCTCGTTCAGAGGTTTCTGCCTCCATTATAAGGCTAGTTCATGAAGCACCTGCTGGGTTGACAAAAATTACATGCTAAAATTAAGGAAATCCAGCAGGCATAAAACATGGCCAAGAATGCATCCTCATCCTAGGTAATCCTAGGCAACCTAAGCAACGTCAAGGCTAGAGAATAAATGAGATTTGTAGGTTGCCTGAAAAAGATCTGTCAACAAGGATTTGTAGGATGCCTCGTGCTGGATCTGGGAAGAGGGTGAAATTCCAAGTGCCCCCAGGAGTCCTCACCATACATGATTTAAATATAACCAGTGTCCATACCAAAACCAACGTCTTTCACGCCATCTAACGTGAGCTGCTCCTCTAATAAATAAGCCTTCACAGACCACCAGAATTCTATTTGTCCCACCCAATTGGGTTTACAGGCAACTTCTTTTGAAATATTGAATTGTGTAAAAATAACTACACACATGGACAAGCCTCCAATAACTGTAAGGCCAGCTACATCTTTCTATATACCTATGGGTCTTTAGAATTCAGCCTGAATGATAAAAAAAATGGAGGTAACCTTTTACTAAAGCGAAGTAAAACCTGAAATACTTTTAAACCAAAAATGTCTTCCCACCTTTTCACACAGTTTTCAGTATTGCTCAGAACAAAAAACCCCCAAAACAACCTTTGTGAAAAGGCAGGCTTCAAAATTATTTTTTACATATATTTTTGGTCATGCTTTTAGTTCTGGTTCAGGGACCTTTAAGTAATGATGGATAAAATTCACCTTTATGAGTACAAATAGAGCTTGAAAGGTCACGAGTTATGTAAGAAAATTGGCCACAATTACGTTTTTTGATGCTTCAGAATTATTTCTCTGTCTTCTAAGAAAAGGCTGTTTCTATTTAAGTAGAAAAGCCTCCAGGAGACCGTTCTGGCTTCTGAAAAGGCAAGGACAGCAATGCTTCAAGTACCTGTTAGGCTGCGTGATAAGCCTTATGCTACATTTTGCTGATCACGTCATGCTCCAAAAGAGGCAAATATAACTTTATAACACAAAATTATGTTCCTGCTGAGCATATGACCTGGGAGCCATCTTACCTGGATTTAAAGGAGTCATCCAGCAAAACCCCACCTTTCACGTTCCAGCAAGCGGGAGCTCTGCCTTTGCCTCTTATGCCCTCCTTACACTACGGAGCGCTGGCAGATCATTGTCCCCATTTTGTAGTATGCCATCATTATGGCTTCCGAAAGGATGTCTTTTCCTCAGTGACCAGTGCAGAAAAGCAAGTGGCCTAAATAGGCATTTTTATTCTAAAAGCATTCTTAATGTCAGTTCTCTGTAATGCAGCCGTGACAACATTTATAAGGAGTGTTTGTACCGGTTTGAAAACTTTTCTGACAAAGAGTATCTATGTGCGATGGGTTTCAAGGAACAAGTTGAAATGGCAAACGTGAGTGCTTCCACGCTGCGTCCCCAGTCTGCTTTTGAAAAGCAGAACTACGTTTTCTGTAAATACATAGGTTCCACTTGGCAACCACAACTCCGAAGAAATTATTTGCAGTTCGCTCTTCCCCTCCCCTTTCTCCTTTAATGAATGAAAAAGACACAGCACCTGTAGGGGCTGAAAAAAATATGTTGTGGTTCTAATTAGGGAGCCATTCAGATCACACCGCTGGGATTCTGCCAAAGCCTGGTGAAGGTGCGGGCTGCCCTCTGGCTTGGAGGTGCTTCTTCCCCCTCCTGTCAGGATGCCCGTGAGATCGTGGACCTGAAAGCTGCCCGGGTCTCAGACTCCAAAGGTTCGTGCTTCGTGGTGGCCACCTCAGCTTTGTGCGTGTCCGCACGCCTGTGTCTCCTCCATGGTTTGCTGGAACATCGTCTCTCGCCCTGCATTTCCACGTCGCCCCATCCTCCCCCCATAAATGACCCATTCTCGTTTTCGGCGCTTGCCAGCTCTCCTGAGGGCAGCAGTTTGAAGGTCGCCGTGAGGCAGACAGCAGCCTTCCCTCACGCGGTTCCTCCTTCCTCCACAAGGCTGCCACCTTCCATTTTGGACAAATGGGTTTGCAGCAGCCATTTCACCTCCATGCGCTTCTCTGGGTGGCGGCAAGGCCGGGCCTCAGCAGAGGCGCTGCCCTCCATCACTTTTTGCGAGGCTCAAGTTGCGCCCAGTGACGACGTGATGGGG
This sequence comes from Chionis minor, assembly GCA_013398295.1. Taxonomy (NCBI): domain Eukaryota; kingdom Metazoa; phylum Chordata; class Aves; order Charadriiformes; family Chionidae; genus Chionis; species Chionis minor. The sequence continues at coordinate 864,163 of VZSF01006075.1, read as the reverse complement.
GGTTGTGGAAATCCTCCAGGAAAGCAGGAAAACCAGAGCGGGAGGGGGCCAGAAGTCAGACTGGGGGGCCGAGGCAGGGGGAGGAGGGAGGGCTGGCACAGGGTTGCTGCCACGGGGGCTCAGGGGGAGAAGATGGCGGGAGCCAGGCAGGACCTGCTGGGGCAGGGAAGAGGCAGCCGAGCAGCACCAGACTCTGCGTGACCACCCCGGGTCTCCCCTGCGACCGGGGCAGGGCGCTGCGGCGCCCCCCGACATGGAAACGCCCCACCGGCATTGGAAGAAGGGGTGTTTGGAGGTAGTCGGATGCCTATTTCCTCGCTGTCTGACAATTTCAGCTTTTTTAACCTGCATTCAGTGTAATGATTTCTTCCTTGCTGTGTGACAGACAACTTTAATTTTGTGACCTGCATTTAATGTAATGTTATGTGTAGCTCAAACGCACATATTTTAAATTGTTATTGAAATGTTTTCAGCATGTGAGACTGCATTATTTTAACAAGACTTAAGATTCCAACCATGATTACAGCACTCCATAATGCAAGCTTTTTAGTCTAAAGTTCTTCTAGGAGTTACCAAGATGGTTCATGTCCAAGAACTCTTTTACACATAAAGAAAGGTTTTTATTAGCCAGAAATCTGAAGGACTTCAATTTTTAACTAAAATCTGAACATCACTATGAAACGTACGTCTCCATTAACCACCACAGGACCTTTCTGTTCTCTTTCCTGGTTTTTGAACATAACAGTTTATCAGCGTATCCTCAACAAATTGAAACAGTTATTTAATTTTATCATCACAACTCTACCTATCTTTAAATAAGCATTTCAGAACTGCTGTCTTCTTCTGCAGACTGTAGTCTCATTCATACCTCGGGGCAGCTGCTATCAGATCACTCTTAATCCATAGTAATAGGAGATAAAATTAAAAAAAAAATCTAGCGTGGAGAATGCTCACTTCATGGTATTTGTGTCATAGTTGTTTTATTAGATGTTCTGGAGAAGAAAAGCGAAACCATTCTTCTAACAGTAGATAATCTTTATCTGTGGTGCTCATACGGGAAAACTATTGCGTGCCTTTGTGTACTTACTGTCAAAAATTCTGAAACAGCATTAATACTTGTGGTTTCATTTCTCTTACCACTATTCTTTGGGCTCCTAAGTCCTGATCCTTCAGACCGATGAAGAGAGTACTAACCCTTCTAATTTTACTGATAAAATCTTACGCATTAGCATCACTGAGGCCAGACTTAACCAAACCTAAAACATGAACTGTGCACCAAATACCGTGTGTGCAGGGTAAGAGCTTTGTCATTCCTTGCTTTTCCTGAAGTTTATTATACCGCCTGCAATATGTTGTCCCAAAGATAGACCTCTGTTTGATGTTGTATTGAATAGACTTTGTTGTTGTTCTCTCATCTTCTTAACTGAAAACTTGACTTGAACTTCAGTAGAGTCCCAAATAAACCACATGACAGTATTCAAGAGGCAGGAGAGATTAAAAGGAGTTGGGCAATCTTTGGAATAGACAAGAATAGTTTATGCATACTAGAGATGTATTCCTTTATAGGTCATAACTAATGTTACCCAAAATACCTTCTCCCACACCCTCTCAGGAGGGTAAAGAAAGAGAAAAGTGAAATGACGTAGCACACCCTGATCTATCTGCGGCATCACAGAAACAGATTATTCTCCATAGATTTTTTTTTTCCCTCAAAAATTCACACACAGATTAGTCTTTCTCGGGGTGCTTTTTAGTACCCGCAACTCCAATCAGGCTGTGAGGTCATCTCAGTTTATGAGTCAGGCTATCATACCTGCAATACAAGATTACAGGGATACTGCCGTATTTCCCAAGTTGAAAATGACCTCATGTACAGCCACATTGCTATTGAGCTGAACTGGAATTATACATACTGGACTCAAACAGGAAGACTGGAATTTGAATCCCAAGAACAGAGAACATCTTTAAAGCCATCAGGTTCCAAAGATGCACAAATAATCAAACATAAAAGCTTGCCTACTAGCACTGAATTTTCTTGAAGTTACTCTGTCTGAATTGATTACTCAGCAAGTTTATGCAAGCAGCTGACAGACACATGAATCAGTGCTAAAACCACATACTATTTTGACTGACATTGGAAGAAAACCAGTTAGACCTGCTGGATGTTTTGACATCTCTTGCTAAATCAAAGTGATTTTATGAGTTAATCTTTTACGACAGCAAGAAATCAGCTAAGAAGAAACTCAGTCTAGAAAGAGTATCTAGTAGTCTTTGTTAAAGCAATCCTTATATTGACTCTTTTTGTTTAATAATTCATACATTCTAAATAACAGAGGAATGTGCTCAGACTAAAATCAATGAAAAAACAGATTTTTAAGGGAATTTGGGATTACTTTTCAATAAATTATCTTTATACTTAATGATTTTTGTTAATAGATTATTAAGTATGTTTGCAATGCTTATGTTGCAAATAAGTTGTACAATGAAGTGCGGCATTTATTAAAAAAATGCACTATCTGTTCTCAGTGTTAAGGGATTATTTTGCTTTTTGTACGTACATATAAAATTCAGAATAACTCAGGTATAAAGTACTTTGCTGGTTTTCAGTAAACATCTCAGTAATTCCACGGAATTTAATTCCCACTTTATTATTAAACAAGTGACAGGCTAAAGGGATTAACAAAGTCTTAACTTTTCCCTCCTGTGTCAAAAGAAACAGCTCCTTTCCATGGACAGACAAAATCGGTATCTGCTGGCCACAATGGAGGCAGTCAATGTATTGTTTATCAGAAATGCTGGCTACTGTTAAAATTATTCCCGCCTTATTGCAATACAAGGTAACAAGCAAAAGACACGATTTCAATAAATAAAATCTCCTATCAGTATCTAATTCTCATGGTCTTGACGATACATAATTAGACTCCACAATGAGCCAGCACGTGTGAAGGATTTTTCAGCCAAGTTGGGTGTCTCTGCCTACTTGAGTAGCAACTTGAATGGTCCTTCAGTACAAGAATCCTCTGCTTTCCAGAAAAAAAATGTTAATTTCTGTAAATATCGGGACTTCAGACACAAACTGAAGTCACTATCGTGGCTATTTTTCCACTTAAATACACAGGGGACTAAGTAATGAGACTGCTGATGTAAACTTATTTTTAAAGGTGTCAACCTCCAGGAATGGAATCCAGGATCTGTAGTTACAAAATTATTGTTATGGGGTAGCAGATTTAATTACTATGTAATTTTAATTACTAAATTACTAAAGTGTGTAGTCTGGAGAAATGTAATAATGGACGAGCTCTTAATAATTGCCTTGATGCAAATTCAGGGATGTGACTCCCACTTTTTTAATCAAATCATCTTATTTTCATGGTTTATATGACCCCACAATTAATGAAGAACAAAAATCTTAAATTCAAACCAAATATGCTATTGCTGCCAGTTTGTCTTTTCTTCAGATACATATAGCAAAACCAGTTCTGCATCTAATCTTTTATTCCTTTTAAATCACCACAGTGTTTCAGTATTCCATTAAAATCATTACATGCTTTTGGTAACATTTTTGTAGATTACATTGCATTAGAGACTCTTATGATGATGTCATCACGCTGGAGAGACTGTTGTCTAGAAAGGTTTCTTCTCTTTGATGCTGTATAATTTTTTATTATATTTTTTTGGTTCCTTTTCAAACAACCAGCATCTATAAGATAGAAGAGATGAAGAGGCTGAGAAGACCTGATTGTGAAGAGTAAAACTGAAATAGAGACAGAAGCAAAGCACAGCTGATTTGTGCAGCTCAGGAGGTTTTTTTGTTACTTTTCTTCCACAGTTTCCCTGGGGAGAAAGACTGAAAATATAGGCTGCTGTCACCCTTCCCTCAGGAAGGAAGAGCACTTCCACTTTGTATAATCTTGTAGTGAGATGTGGGTTCAGATCCCCTCGGGCAGAGCAGGGATGTGAACTGGTTTTCCCACATCCTCAGTGAATGTTCCAGCCACCTGAGTACTGGAAAGGGCTGAGGTTATTCCTCCTCCCGGCCTGTGAACTGAGACTTTTGTTTCTAAAGCTATTCATGAAGTGAGGGGCACTGAAATATTGCAGAAATGTCAAAAGAAACTGTTCTAGTCTTGCCCTAAGTCTTTTTTCTTTAAGAAAGTAACTAATACACAGCGGATCATTTGGCCATTTTCTACACTCAAGATACGAAGCCCGGCTGCTCAAAACAATTCTTTCCCAGATGGTCAAACTCCATCATCCCCATAAGGACACAGGTAGTTTATTGTCTTATCCCTCTGGAGAAAGTGCACATCCTTATTGCTCGTTCTGCTCTCACGCTTCAGGGACAACCACTAGATTTATGTTCCTCTCCATTTGTTCCTTGACTCTTCCTGTACTGCGTTCAAGGCATGTACTGAGCGCAGATGTTTTTTCTCCACCTTGACAGAGCACTGGGTCATCAGTGCCTGCCAGAACCCGTCCTGCTTTAATCACCCACTCCATCACCCCCCCGGTATTCCCACGCAGCGCTCTGGGGAAGCGCCTCCTTCGATCGCTTTGCATTCGGAGCCCGTCGCTGGGAGGCTGCTCTCACCACATATTCTGAGGTAAGTATCTGTGTGTCCTGAAAGCATAAAGCCTCTTCCTCGACTACTCTTTCATTTTTGTTCCTGGAAAAACTTGACATCTGGTAAATACTGTTCACTTGCTTATTTATTTAAACTAAACTTCTAAGTTACTTCTTTAAGAAGGAAAACCATATTTTATATCTTGGTCTATTTTCATATAGAACCACTTATGTTAAAAATTCAATACTTCTCCATTTCCTGTTTTTTGATTAACCACCACGCAGGCTGCCCCTTCACCAAAAGGTTCCTAGTAGTTATCAATGTAATCTCTTTTTACACTGTCTTAGTTCTTATGTGGACTTGCATATAAAACTAGAAATAGAAATATTTCAGAAAGCTATCGTTAACCCCAGCACCAAGTCTTCCTTCTAGTTCAGATTTAACTTCCTGGATCAGTTTGGTGAATATGAAATACAATAACCCACACAAGAAGCTAATTTTCAGATGTTTTCCAAGTCAAAGTAAGACGAATATATACTGGTTATTTTTTAAATTAACATAAGCTCTTTTTTTTTCAGTTTCAAAATTAAAATAAAAATGTAACTAAAAGAACAACTCAATCACTACACTTCTCTTTTCTTTCTTAGTGCTGATGTCAGCAGCAAAGATTTCCATTCTCCTTCCATCATTCTCGTGTATTTTGGGAAAACAAACTGTAAATACAGTGATGGAAGATCCAATCGCCACTGAAGTTTTTTGAGCACTCCCTGAAAAAATAACAGTACTGGAAAAGCTGAACTTTTAGTCATAATATGCAACCTGCTTTCAGGGCGGTGGGTGCGATGCAGTATTTGCCTGCATAGCTCAAGGTGAAGTGGAAAAGGGAGGTCTTTGCAGTCAATAATGATGAAAAGCTTTTGTTTGGACAAATTGCCGTTTTGTCTTGATAACTGCACCTTCAAAAAGTTTATCGGAAAAGCCGAGTGACACCATGCTGTGTGATTAGCTGTGAAATCTTTTTGGCAGGACTGCCACAGTGCTGACGAGGACCTGTTATACACCCCGCTGCATATGGTTGCATGTGTCACTGACGTCTCATGAGGATGAAATCTTGACCCTACCCAAGTCAAGATTTGTCACCCATTTAATTGCAGCCGCAATTACCTCCTCAATGTTTTTGAACATCTTCAGAGAAGAGAATTAGCTGCTTCTGGCCAAGTCAAACAAGCAAGCGACTTCATGGCAGATTTCCCTGCTGTGATCTCGTGAGGAGTGGCTTTGTCTGTCCTGTTTCCAGTGATGCCTGTAAGAACAGAAGTGCTTTGGGTTTGGCCAAAGGTTGAACCTGGGCAGATTACTGCAGATGAAGGCCTTCCCCTCTGAGGGGCAGTTTTGCTGGCTGCAGGTGTTGCTCCTGCTCTGGTGGTGTATTTCCACCCAAATAATGTGAGAAACTGTACTCTGCTGAGAAACAGGCGCAGCAGCTCCATGAAGACAGAAAAAAGCCTGTACAAAACACAGAGGTCAAGGTAGACAACATCCGCTGCTCTCCCCTCATCTATCCATCCTGTCATGCATCATGGAAGGCTATCAGATTAGTCAGACATGACTTCTGCTTGGTGAATGCATGTTGACTACTTCTGATAACGTTCTCTTCCTCCAGATGCTTGGAGATGACACCCAGAACAAGCTGTACTTTCCAGGGACGGAGGTGAGGCTGACTGGTCTGTGGTTTCCCGGGTCTTCTTTCTCGCCCTTTTTGAAGACTGGAGTGATATTGGCTTTCCTCCAGTCCTCAGGCATCTCGCCTGTTCTCTAGGACCTTTCCAAGATGACGGAGTGTGGCCCAGCAATGACTTCCGCCAGCTCCCTCAGCACTGGCGGGTGCATCCCATCAGGACCCACGGACTTACGGACGTCCAGTTTACTGAACTGATCTCTAACTTGATCCTCCTCAACCAAGGGAAAGCCCTCCTTCCTCCGGACTTTTTCTGTCACCGGTCAAGTCTGGCACCCCCGAGGGCTGGCCAGAGCAGTAAGGACGGAAGCAAAGGTGGCAAACCGTGATCTTCAAATGCCGGCAGCCACACCACGGACGCCAACCTACCAAGGTTCGCTTTACCTTATTTTTAATTCAGTTGGTTTCCACAAGGTGTTTTTTGGGTTGCGGAAATGGCCTGTTACCACCCTGCCTCGTCGCCCAGCCGGGTTAGGGGTGCCCCGCACCCCCCGGGACCCCGCCCGTGTGTTGTTCACCCCCTTTCTCCCGCTTGGAAGGGGCACCCCCCCGGGTGGAGGAAGCCCTGCGGGAACCCCGCCAGCCCGCACCTCCGGGGGCCGGGAGGGGCCGCCGGGCGCCCCGCGAACGGGGTGCGGGACGGGGGGCGGCCGCGGACTCCATCTCCCGGCGGGCCCGGCGGCGCGGGGCGGGGCG
>VZSF01006075.1:818324-857060 GCA_013398295.1 Chionis minor | reverse complement strand
GTCCCCCCCAGCCGCTGCCGGGGCGCTGCGGGCCGGCTGGGCCGCCGGCCGCTGCCGAAGGGGGTGTGTCGAGGGGGGCGGTGGCTGGGAGCAGCGGCTGGGAGCAGCTCCGCGCTCGCTTCCTGCTCCTCCCCGCGCGGCCGGGGCGCCGCCGGCTGCCCGCAGCTCCCGCCGAGGAGCCCCCGGTGGGGTCTGCCGAGGCTTTGCCTCTTTCCTGGGGCTGTTGGCAGCGGGGACCCCTTCGTGGCTCAGGAGGGCTGAAGGCGCATCTCTAGCAGCTTTTCCCGTGGGATGCAGGAGAGGAGGATCGGTGTGCAGGGATAATGCTGCGAGGCGAAGACCTGCGCTTGTGGAAAGGTGTGCTGCGCCTGCCCGCGGAGCGGGGTCCGTGTGGCCCCGCGTTACCGCGACGTGTGACATCTATTAGCTGAGAGCTGCAGCCAGGCCTTTCACCACCGGCAGCTTCCCAGCCGTACCGCGATGTTTTCCAAACTGGGAACCTGCAGGACTGGGGAGGACGGTAGGTCATAAGTGCCAAGAGAGATTGAATGGTGATTTGGAGAGGCACGGGCCTTTGTGAACAGTTTGTGCCTCCTGTGTTTTAGCAGTGGAGGGGTAGGTCTGGCTGCAGCACTAAGCAAAAGAGTTGGGAAAAGCTGTTCTAAAATAAGTTACTGAGTCCTTCAAAAAAATCTACTTTGTCATCAGTATTAATGCCCTTATGCAAGGTTCTTACGGGTGGTATTGGAATGCTTAAAACCTCCCAGAAATGCTTTCAGATAAGTGTTGGAGTTGAGATTTGGTTGCTGAAATTTGTAGCCTCTTTAGGTTGATTATAATGATCTGTCTAATCTTTATAACACAGGTTACAAAAAATTCATCCATTCATTCTTTCACTGAGTCCACAGCTCTTTCTGACCTGGTGCGTCTCTCAAGAAGGACGCACATAAAATGGGAACTCAGCCTGTTGTAGGCACTAGTTCTTTCCTCTCCACTATGTCTGCACATGACACTTCTGTTAAAGTAACAGGGTCATTCTGCTTTCTGTACTTCAGAAGTCTCCATGGAATTTGGGCACAGCTATCTACCTATGTAGACAATGGTCAAGACTCACTGCTTATTTTGGCCTTGGTGAGCCAAAACTGAAGGGCGGACATATCTTGTTCTCCTGACGTTTAGGTGAAGAAACATAATATGCTTTAACAGTCAAACCCTGACAAAAGAGCTCAGTTTTGAGTAGTTCCTATTTCTCTGTTATTTCAGAGTGCTTGCAGATTAAGGCAGACAAATGTTGGCACTATTAACTTTATTTTTTTTTTTTAAAGTAAGCAATCTCTGTAACAACTGCAATTTTTTTAGATACGAGCCTAAATTACATGGAAGTCTATGTAAGCCTACTTCTCAGGAAAAGGCAAGTTAGTGTGCAAGGGTAAGTTGTGTTTTATCTTTAGTTCAGTGTAATTGGTTAAATGAAAGAGCAAATAGCACTCTTAACTTTGTATGTCCTGTAAATCATGCGTTTGTGAAAACTTTACAGTGATTTTTCTAGTTGCTCTAAATTAGCAACATGGTATGTGTTTTCATGGAGAGAGTTAAAACTGAAACAATTCCTCACATCTATGCAGCAAGGAGAGCTCCACCCATCACCTACTAGTCCAGTAGTAGGTGGTCCTTACAAGTTACTAATGATTAGTAGTCATAATACTTCATACATTAGGTTATTTCAACTTGAGAATTTGTTTTTGGAGTCTTTTCTCTCTACGTTTCTCTGTGCTTCTAAAAGCAGCCTTAAGAATCTCCTTCCTAAATGCCTTTAATGTCATTCTGAAATTGTAATACTGGTATGTGCTTGACCTGTGAAGGATCTTTTATTAGTGGTGGCTTTTTTTTTTCTTTTTTTTAATTTTTGTTTTCTAATACTCAGAGACACTGACTGGCAAGTTTGTTACCCTGAAAAAAATCAGATGGTGGTTTGCTAGAGAGAAGTAAAAAAGCAACAGATCCTCTGTAACTTCTCAGTACAAATTGAATTATAACTTGGTTATGAAAAAACCAAAGGTAAAAAGTGCATCCTTGGTTATATGCTTACAGCTTATTACACAGGAAAAGCCTCTTGCCTCTGCAGTGTAGTACACCCATCTCCATATGAAGCAGAAACAGAGCTATCTGTATTATTCCAGAATCTTTTATTGTCCTTTTTTTGTTTGGTCTTTTAAAAAAAAAATTTTTTTACTGTTTACTGGAGTTCTATGGAGCTAGTTTCCATTTTGTCTAAATAAGCAAACAGTACCGAACTGCTGTTGTACGGACTTTGGTGCTTTGTCTGTAGGTACTAAAATAGGATTGCTTATCAATTTTCTTGGTAGAGGCAAAAGCATGTTGAGTATCCTTCTGAAAGCTGTATGATTATGTTGCGCAGGGTGGATAAGCCTAAGAAAGCCTTTGGTATTGTAATATGATCTTAAGTTACTGTCTGCTGTTAGAATTGTTGAAGGGAAATAGATGCGTCCTTGAGACACCGAGATGTTTGTTCATAGAAGTTATACAGGCTTGATTTTAATAAGCTAATTTCATTGAGAATTCATTTGCCTTGCTGATGTTAGCAAGCCTTGAGTTTCAATGAGCAATTGTAAAAGGCAAGCCAGTGTATTATCTGACTTGCTTATAACTGGCACCATTGTTATCATTTTGTTTCATTTCCCACAATGGTTCCCCTGTTTTTTTGAAGATGAGCCAGTAGAAAAGTGAGAATGTGCTTCAAAACTGCAAGCTAACATGTTTCTGAAGAAGTTGCATACTTGTCAAAGTGCAAAAGCAGAGTTTCTTAACTAGGCATGCATCACAACAGATTTTTTGCAGTTGCTAAGGAATTACTAGTGTAAAGTTTAGTCAGCATCATGCCATCTAAAGGGTTTGATGGTGGGTTTTTTTCTTGGTAAAAAAAAAATATAACTCTTGAGATTCATCAGAGCTGAATCTTGGTTTCTTTTTTAATTTCTGCATCTGTTGAACCACTTTCACTTGTAAGCGTGGTGGATGGATTTTGGTTTTAATTCTGTACTATAGTTCATGTTGTATCATAGTCCCAGGGCGTGCCAGTGTATTTATGGCATTTGCCATGTTCAAAATGGCTCAGCTTAAACTTTTAAGTTAGTGTTGAACAGCCTTTTTTGTCTTTTTCCCAACAATTTTAACTTTTTACTGTATGACTAGTACTAACCTTCTCCTATTTTGGGGGTATTATTAATCTAGTGTGACTTCCTAGTGTGAATATTTGTATTTTCCTCCCTTTTTCATCTCCTTTTCTTTTGATCCTTTTCCATTTCCTTCCCTTCCCCTTACACCCTCCCTGTTCTTAATTAGTAAATAAAGAAGGGTAGCGTGTAATCATAAATGCCACAATGCCATAGCAGATTCAGTATTTTGTCACTGTAAGATACTTTTTTTTTTCTCCCACTGTGGATGCTAAGATAGTATTATATGTCATATTTTTTACTATTGTTTAATTAAGTTTAACAAATGAGTGTGGGTTTCTTAGTGTGAATAAAAAAAGTGTATTTTTTTTTAATTAAGGTGGTTGATCCTGGTCTACACTGAGTGCATGTGTCAACTAAATAAGCTAATCGTTAATAAGTTGTTTCAGACTACTTTAAACCAGTGACAGAGGCAAAGAAAACCTGTAATTCCTAAAAATACACATCATTCCTCAGATTAGCCTATAAAATTTGTATTTGTGAAGAAAACATTCTTAAGTGAGAACAAAACACACTGAGCTGTAATGTGTTCGCTTAGGAGTGTATCTCATTAGCATAAAACTAATGTTTTTTCTGAAGTTTTACTTCCATTTCCTGTCCAAACAGATTAGTTTGACCTTAATTACCTTACGCGCCGGGGTAAAATCCAAAAGCTGAAACAACAGTTCTCAAGTGCTCAGTTTCTTGCTTATGAGAAAGTTCAGGGTACTGTATCCTTGACACAAGCACTTAGAAAGTATGGAAATCATGAAACCTGAATTTGGTCTTCTACTAGCTTGTTACAATATAGGAAAGGGGGGGAAAATGATTTTTTCTTTTTTTTTTTTTTTATTAGTCTCTTGCTGTTGGTTCTGTTGTCTGGTACGATAGGTGACCCTGACTTTTAACAGGATTTTCCACTATGCATCTTTTAGGTACCTGCTGGAACAACTCCTGTTGGTTGTGTATATGCCTGTATGTTGTGTGTGTTGCATGTGTTGCGTGTATGCTGATGTCTGTCAGGCCTGACAGACAGGCTTGTTAAAGCAGATTCAGTGGTTCATAGGGAACTAAACATGATGTATCGAACATCTGCTATGTAATGTTTGTTTGTTTCCAGTTGCTTCTAGCAGCCAAGTAGGGTTAATTTTTACTGTGATAAAAATCCCTCCCTGATGTAGGGGCAGCCTTTTTTTTTTCTTTTTTCCTCTGAGTTGTTTGCTACCTTTGGAGTCACGCAGAGCTGTACTTATCAAGTAAACACTTTCTATGCAGCTTGACCCTCAGTTATATGGACAGTTTTATATACAGTCTAGAAAGATGATTTGCAAGACCCTTTACTTCTTCCCGGAAGTCCCATGTTCAGTACAAGTGAAAAAAATTTGTTTAGGTGTCTGTAAAGGTATTTAATAAATATTTTGCAGTGTGGGTTTTTTTTTCTCCTTCCGTACTGTTCAGGCTTAGAATCACACGGAACTGATGTTTGGCCCAACCTTAGATACTGTATCACAAAAGCTGATAGAAACATTTCTAGGTGGTAGTTTGATGCATTAAAAGAAAGATTTTTTTGAAACTTCAAAGAAATGAGTAATAACTTTATTAACAGGGGTTTTATTCCAAATCCAGAAAATTATGAAGAATTTACAGAACGCTGTCAGACAGTAATAAGTAGTCTGAGTAGGTAAGTGGTTTAGAGGTTCATATGAGACAAGTCGTTCTGAAGTCAGTTGCTTCATGGTCTCTTCCCCTCCCATGTTTTTTCATGAAAAACCTTCAGAGAGCTTAAGTTCTTCCTGATGTGAAACAGGAAACGTTTTTCAATAGTGGCATTTTTCACAGGACAGGAAAACTTTGTCACTAATTCTGCACGGTAAGCTAACAGTTGTTACTCCTTTTTGTTGAAAGCTTAGGTTTATTTCTACGCACTAAGCTAGTTATAGTTTAGATCTCCATTTGTCTTTCCCACTTGCATTAATTTTTTGGAAGAAGTGAACCTTTGGGAATGCTAATTGTTACCTTTCTCAAGCAACATCAACTAAATTCCATTTCATTAAAAATTAAAAGTTGATGCTATTTTATGACATAGGCATGAAGATATGATTATCTGTACAGTTTGCACACCAGTTGTGCAGTGAAGCTCCCATTATAAATCCCATAACATTTTATAGTTTGGGGGATTTAACTAATAAAATCGTTGCTATAATTTAGCTGGCCCACAAATTTTGAATGCTCGCTGGCTACGGTACAGACTCGCATCCACGGAATACTCTATGTAACCTCCTTCCTTGCTCCCTTACTGCCTTTGTGGGGAAAAATGGCGTTCCTGTTGCAGGGCCAGCATAATGGAATCTGTGCCTGTGCCTCGGCAGCTCTGCTCCTGTGTTGGCACAAATCTACCAAAATCAGTAGTTTCTGTTAATCTCTGCATTGCCGTCATTGAAGTGCAGCACATGGTCTGTCCCAGAAAGTCAGGTTTGGGGAAGAGGAGAGAGGGGTGATAGTTTCCAGTAGAGTAGGCCCAACACCTGGGGGCAGTAATTGCTTAAACTATCACAAATATCCCCACTGTTTGCGTGACAGCTATCAGAGATTTATAGCAGATTGGAGACGCAAATCATTCTTCAGGGTGATATAAGCTGACCCCCCAGGAGGTGCTTTAAATAGCAGATGAATTGTACCCTGGGAGTCTAGCGTAAACAGAGAGGTCGGAAGTTTACCTGACAGGTCAGATGTAGGAATCTGCATTCAGTCAAATGGATCCCTTCTATGTGAGTAGAAGGGAGGATCGTCGATACTGAGATAGACAGAGAAAATAAAACTCTTGCACTTTGGGTTTTTTTAAGGTTTTATTGTGAAGGATTTCAGGTAAATGCGAAGAAACGTAAAGCAGATGTTAGTCAGACAAGAGAAGGAAAATACTAGCTCTGATTGCTTGAACTTTGCCCGAGTTGAAGTTCATGTTATGTATTTAGACATATAAAACTGGAAAACAGTGAAGCCAAAAATACCTAGCGTCTTTCACAAGAAATACTGGACATGCTGTTTTAGTAAGACAGATGTTCAGGAAGTTTCTAGTTTATCTTGTTTACACTGAAAGCTGCAAATAGCATAGTATTAGCTGATATTTCTCATATACTTTTATTAGTCATTGCCACAGTATCCAGACATTTAGTAGTATAGCTAAATTTCAGCTGACAAGTCACTGTTAATGAGGAAATTTTGTCAGATATTCACAGGAATTTGATTTCAGCTTTAGCCTAGTGGATAATGTAGGGTTGCATTTCCCATTTACTGTGTAGCATGTTGTAGAAGCTAGTTTACTGTTTGCAGCAAGTAAGTGAGAGGCGGTCTTAAGAGGGTAAAAAAAATGAGATGGATTTTTTTCATTCCGCAGTGCATTGCCACCAGCAACAAAAAAGCAAGCTCAAAGATCTTGCTAGGCATCGCTATGGCCAGCAGCCTGTCAATCTGCAGTTACCCAGCATTATCATGGACACTTGTTAACTGTGGGGATGGGTTTGCTTTTCACAATGAGCAATTCCAAGAGTTTTATTAATAACTATTGCGCAAATATGGACATCTCACTTTCATTCTTTGTCAATTTATTGAGCTTATATTCTCCTCTACCGGAGACATCAAAGGTGTGCATAGGAAGGCAATGTGCTCTTAAATAGAAGTATTAAAAAGGGACTGGATTGAATCTGTTTTTTCACATTACCCATTTATATCAGCATGTAGTTTGCAAAGACTTCAAACCCTTAAACCCTTGTTTGNACAGCTACTTTGAATTCAGAAAACTTTGGTTTTCCTAAAAGAAATCATGGCTGTTCTAATTCCAGCATTCTTCAAGTGTTAAAAACCTGTTTCTTTTTGAGGGGGGGTTGTTGATTAAGACCTAAACCCACATTGCATCTACCTGAAGCTTAAGTGCATGCTGTTAGTTAAATTCTGGGGTGCAAGATTTTGTTTGGTGGTGGATGAAGTATTTCATACTTGTTTTTGAGATTGTCAGAGATGACTGCACTGTATTTTCTGAAGAGCACCGATGCAATTAAGAAAAATAATAGTTACAAAACTTGTCTTGTGGATGCAGTAGTATTTTTAATTCTATATAACTTAACTATTTTATTGCTTGATAAAACAGAATGATTCAAATCAGTTGTTTGGGGTTTTATCCCATTCCAAAATGAAAAATGCTACCTTTAGCAAAACTGAGCTCTGTTTCTTCTATATACAGAGGGTTGTGTTTCGTTTAAAATACCAATTGATAGGATTTGTTCTGTCAGAAGTTGAAGAATAATTGACTATTTATTTATTTCATAAACATACCTTAAATGACAGTTCCATTTAACACTCTACAAAGAAATGTCTTTTAAAACTAAAAAAGACAAGCAAAAAATAGGATACAAGAAAGTTGGATTTTTGTTCTCAAAAACAGACTGCCTGGAGAGAACAGCTACAGTGTGGAATTGTCCCACCAAAAAAGGCAAACCCGGTCTTCTCGCGCTGTGCTGGGGGCCTTTGAAATTTTGTAAATAAACTTGGAATGAGGGGAGTTCTTACTGAGCTTGTATGATTCTTTCTTTATTAAAAATGTTTTCAGTTGTTGACACTTACAGCTAACGTTAGGTCTTTATTGTAGGTGTTACCCACAATTAAAACTGTCTTGTAATTAGGATCATTTAAAAATAACTTCTTCGTGCCTGACCTGTTCTGTCTGTGACAGTATTCAGCAACTGCTGATTACTCTGTGGTTGTGTTTGAGGGTATGATTTGGCTATTTTGCGGGCAATATTAATGTGGGTGGAAACTATTTAGATGGATTCATCTGTTCTAGGTGAAGAGTATTGCATTTTTGTCATTGCATGAGAAAAGACTGTATTACAAAGAACCTACACGTTGGTCAGTCGCTTGTTCATTGACAGAATTGCTAGAAAGAGGTGGGCTTTA
This sequence comes from Chionis minor, assembly GCA_013398295.1. NCBI lineage: Eukaryota > Metazoa > Chordata > Aves > Charadriiformes > Chionidae > Chionis > Chionis minor. The sequence goes on along the minus strand of VZSF01006075.1, from coordinate 848,877 downwards.
GGCTTTTTTCTTTTTAAAGGAGTAGTTAATGTTCAAGTTGAAGAGTAGATAACTTATTTTCTGGGCAATTCTGGATAGAGAGGAGAGCAAACATTAAATAATTTTAAAATAATGTCACCTTAGTGATTTGAGAGATGAGTGAAACCCCTGTATGAGCCAGTCTTACCAATCACGCTTGGATGTTGACATAACTGTTTCCTTGATGGAGATCTGAGGTGCATGAAAAATCTCTGAAGAGTCAGTGATCAAACTAGGTTTTAAATCGCATAAAAGATGATCTCCATATGCATAATAAGGGTGTCAAGTAGCCTTAAACTTCATATTATGATACGGTCATGAGTACATGAGATGAAGAGTTTAATGCACGAAATCAAATGTTAACTTTAAGATGTGATCAAACATGCAAGACGCTTTTTTTATTCCTTTAGATTAACTTACCACAAACTTATATTTAATTTACAGCATTATTGATTGCTTAACAGAAGATTTTATTTATCTTATTTCTTTAGTAACCATTAGTTTTGCGACAAAACCTTCCTGCATATTTTACTGCCTTTTTGGTTACACAAGCGATGATTCATGAGTAAACGTTTAACTCCAATAGAGTTAATGCAGTATTTGCACATGGATTGTAATGTATTGTTTGAAAAATTAATACACAGTGGATTATAATATATTGTTTGAAAGAAATTTAATACATGTCTCTGCTGTGTTCTGAATATCAGTTTGAAATTGAATGCTGGAAGACCTGTTGTAGTCACTACCTCAAAATCTCAACAGTTAGGAAGCATTATTTGCAATTTCAACCCAGTATTGCAGTGTGATTCTGGAATTAAAGTTCCTGTAAATCCAGTGCGCTTGTCTATGTCTTCTCAAAGCTTATCCCAGAGAAGAATGGGGGGAAAAAAACCTGAAAACAGCTCACTGCCATGGTACTTGCTCAGGGCAAACTGGACCTCAGACACTTCTTTGAAAGTCCCTGCACAATGGTGCCAATGTCTTAAGAAAACTGTTTATCTGCAGTGGTTTTGGAGCTTCCATTAATGAAAGGGCAGATAAATGGGCATCATACCAAACCAAGTATTGACAGTGGGGCAACAGCAGATGCTGAGGCAATATATGAGAAATACTACCGGAGTATCGCTGTGTGCTTGCTTACCGTTCCATCTTTCGCCGATTTCATGGTCTGGGAGCTCCTGAATTAGAAACTGCACCTTTGAATATGAAGTTTGTCATGGATTTTCTCCCCTTAGTTTGCCCAGCCACATGAACTTTAAGCTTAATTATACATTTTGTGAAGATACAACTTTTTTTTTCTTCCTTGAAGGTGTCTTTTTGTACTTTTCCTGAATATCTCCTACTCTTGGAACAACCAGAAGTTGTTCCATATTTACTTTTCTTCTGTCACTCATGATCTTGCGCAAGTCTGTCCTCTCCTGCTTTCATCTGCCTTTTTCTTGCCTCTGTTTAGGTGTTCCTCATACAGAAGCTGTGCTGGGTCTGTCCCGTGTTGCCATTTTCTGTAACTCTAGACCTGCTGTGTTGGTAGATGAAAACAAACCAGAAGCGCACACAGAATTGACTTGATACAGGGTGTGTGATGGAATTACTTTGTGATGATTTTTTCGCTTTTGTTCTGCATGTCTCTCTTAATAGTCTGTATCGTTCCGTTTTATGTTCTCATCAGGTCAGTGCCAAGAAGCTGTTACTGTCCTAGGCAGCTCTGTTGTAACCCAAAGTTCATGTCTTGGAGTGCTGGTAGTCAGCTCTGGGTCTGTTGCTACATACACCTAAATGTAGCCTCCCTTATCTGTGGACCCTTTTGTCCCTCCCCTGACTTTGAGGGAGAAGTGCAAATCTGCCTTCTTCAGAAGGAAGTAAGAAGAGTTGCTATGAGAGCAAGATTCAGTGTTAGGAGGCACTGCTATGTTGCTCTAAGAAAGGACTGGCTAGTTAAGAACATCTGGTCTTTGCATATTTCTTCTTCCCCATCTGTCTTATTTCTTAAGTTTTAAGGAAAAGTGGTATTTGGAAATAGACTAATTGCTTAAGAATAGACCGAATGAAGTAATGGACTAAAAGAAGAACAGTATTAAACTTGGGATTTTGTTTTTGTGATGTTTTCCCTTGGTAAGGGTTGACTCATTTACTTTTTTCCTTTCTAATTAGCTGTGTATTCTTCAAACAAAGCTTTAGCAACTGCATGTCATTTGAGTGTTTCTCAGTTGTCTGGAGCATGCAGTAAGATACAGAGTATTGTGGCAGAGAAACTATGAAACTTTATCTAAATTGCACCAGAATTAATTTGCTTTGAGAATACACTTAGAACTTGACTAGTGCTTTCTGGCTTGCTGCTGTATAGGTTCTGCACTTTGTTGACACAAGAAATAAAGATATGTAAGAGTTGTGCTTATTTTGCCCCCTGTTGCTGGTAGGACACTGTCTATACCATTTCTTGCTCTCTCTTGTCAGTAGCATATATTCTGTCCTGTGTGATGGTTTCCACATAATGCTCTCCTGAAAGCTCTGGAAAAGTGACCTACGTGTTTTAGGAGAAACCCTGGTGGGGGCCTGCCTGCGACTTGGGTGTTTCTCTGCTCCAGTGGTCAGTTGGCGACTATGTGAACGGCTTTGCTTATAAAGCATATATCTCTGAACTTGGGTCATCTGGGAAATAATGAGGGATATCACTCAGATATAATACTGTCGGTTTTTTGTCCAGTCTAATAACTTTCGCGTGTTTGTTGAATAGCAAGCGGAATATGTGATTTGTTGCACAGCTTCCCTATTCTCTTAAACCTAAACCATGTCCATGCCCTTCCATCTCAACTGCCATCTCGCACAAGGGAGTATCAACACCTGATTTTAAATATGACTTATTTTGATGATTGTACAAGTGTACTAGATGATTATTTTTGAAGAGACAATTGCTGTGACATCCCTAAACCAAACTTAAGTAGGGGAGTAACCTGGATGGTTGGTTTAAATCTTTTAAGTATATAACTGTCTACACTTGTCCATCGTACCCAGTCTTGCTGTAATTGGAGAACAGGTGAGGTGAGGGATTGATACTGCTTTGCGCATACGAGGAGGAAAGAAAAGTTGCCACTGGAAGAAATCTCTTGGTTATTTCCTGCTAATTAAAACAAAGCACATCAAAGAAATTGCTCTGAGTGAGTTATAAACAGCATTCTGTTACTGATATGAGGACAGGTTGTGCTGTAGGCTAGTTTCAGGCTTTAGCAGACATTAATAGTTAGCTTATGCTTGATACATTTTTTAAGTATTTCTTTGTAATATGAAGGTGCTACAAAAACTGTTTCTGGAACCGTGGTGTGAAAATGTGTTAGGCGTCCAAGTCAAAGCTTAGAGTATAGCTCTGCTCTTGGAAACATTGTTAGCTGCATCGGCTTTTACGTGCAAAATCAGTAGATAACTTTTTTCCTAGAGATTTTTATATATATTTATACGAGATGTATGCACACATTTGTGATTAAGAAACACAAAAAGAATTAATGAAGATCATACTAGTGAGCCGGTATTTTTCTTTCTTAGGGCAGAATTGTCCTTTTAGTAAGATATACCAAGGGTTCGCGTGTTGGAGAAACCACAATAGGAACTGTGGCTAGCCACCACCAGCATTTATCTTGTTTTTGTTTAGCAGTACATTATGTAAAGCAAGCTAGGAGAAGTGGATACTTGGAAGCAAAAGAGGGAAGATATCACGTTTAATTACTTTGAAGTGCCAGAATTTAACTTGCAAGACTTCTTTTTAGCAAGTTGAGGAGCATGGAAATAAATCTGTCCTTGGAGATCAGCAGATGAGCTTATCTGTGACTTCCTGACTGTAGTCGGTTTGATTTTTCAGTACTTTAACTCAGAAGATAATTCACTGAGACTGGCTAGATAAGGTAGACAGCAATGAAGGCTTGAATTCCTTTTCCAATATATCCAAAGAAAGCTGTATTCTGGGTTAAACCTCCTTTCTGACATTTTTTCATGTAATATCATCCACAGTATTTGCCATAAACGTGAATGCTACTAGGAGACCTTTCTTTAATTTCTAAAATGTTTGTCACGTTAATGCTTGTGGACAGAAATCTGAAAGCAAAACTTCCCAGGGACTTGAATTTCACAGGATAAACTGAACAGAATCAGTATACTGAGAATATTGCTAGTTTCTCAGGTACCTGATAGTTCCTTCCTTCTCCAAGACCTGCAATGTTGTGTTTGACTTGGGAAAGGAGACCTTGTTTTTGTTACATGCGGTAAAGTAATCTCTTGGTGTATTATGTAACTTCTTTTAATTGGAAGATGGGGATTTTGCCATGGAGATAATGAGACACTTTGTATCAATGTGCAATTTTTTTTGTTGTTGTTTTGTTTAGTGGGAGACTTTGATAAGATCTGGCGTGAGCACTGTGAGGATGAGGAAACCCTCTGTGAATATGCTGTGGCAATGAAAAACCTTGCAGATAATCACTGGGCAAAAACTTGTGAAGGGGAAGGCCGAATTGAATGGTGTTGCAGGTAAATCTTAATGTATTTGAAAGAAGCAATCGCACCCTTTTACTCGCAATTCTTTATAATACAAGGCTGAAGCGTGTTTTGCTTTTTCTGCCATTTTTTAAGATTTGCTCTATAACGTGTTAATGATTTATTGCTTCCTAAAACAAGTACCTTCTTACTGTTCTAACTTAAATAGCATATGAAGTGTTTTGTTATATAAGGTGCCCTTTTTTTAAAGTATCTTCAACAAACAACTTTTTTTCCTCAAATACTGGAGCTGTTTGTGAGTAAACCTATGAAGTAATTCTCTCTATATTTGTCTGAACCTAAACTGAACAAATTCAGTGAGTGTAGCTCAAGTTTAATTTTCAGGGCCTTGGTTTGATTTGGGCATATAATAGCGTTTGATCTCTAAATGCAAATCTCTGCGGCTTAATTTTCAAGTCTTGATCTTGACTTTAACGTCTGTGAAACTTGTTTTAAATGGATTTTAGATTTTAAAATTCCTGTGTCATAAACATATACCTTTTACTGGGTTGTCACATGAAGTTGGGGGAAACAACTGTGAAGCAGTTGATCTAGAGTACATTTTAGTGGCAACTTGAGCTGTTGTGGGGCTTCTGGAAATGGAATAAGTAATAACAAGCTGGTGTCCTTTTTCCTTGCTACAGACTGACTCTTAAGTATTTGAAAATCATTCCTTGACATATCAATCTTTTATCCTTTAGCTTAAAAAACCAAAACCAAACAAACAAAACCCCACAGACAAACAAAAAAAATGGTTAAGTGTTTCTCTATAGATCCTTTTCCGGCCATGTTTCGTGCATCCTTATCCCTGTTACAAGAGAGGTGAATCAACTGAAAGAACTACACCCCAAAATGGACACAGCGTTTTCCTGGCCTTGTCAGGGATAAATAAAATGAAGCAATATTACTGAGGTTGCCGTAAACTCTTGTTATGCTGCTGACCTTGTTTTGTGGGTTTCGTGTGGGTTTCTTTTGTATTGGTGAAGGCATTGATTTATGTTCACTTGTGATCCCCGACTGCCCATTGCTTTTTTACAGGCTTCCTTGGCTGCTAATTGCTTTCTTGTATTTGTGCTACTCCTTAATTCTATAGGAATGCTATATTTATACTTCTCTTCACTAAATTATATTCTCCTGAATCATTTTGAATTCTAATACTGTGATTTCTTGCAGTGTCTTCCGCCTTTTCCCTACTCCAGCTTGGCATAACTCACAGCTCAGTTGAGTACTGATCCCAACGTTCAGGTTATGTGTGAAAATACTAGTTTTACTGGACCCAAGACAGATTCCCATAGAACACTATTCAGTATTTTTTTATGATTTGTTTGTCAAGTAATATATGAAACTTTTTCAACAGAGCTGTGTGCGCTTACTTTAAAGTAACTTCAGCTAAATAGTTTTCCCTTATCTTGTGGCAAGTTTGTCTGTTAGCCTGTAGGACAGGGTAATGTTCCTTGTGGACAGCTGATGCCCTGTGTATTGAAGTTGTTTGGCTCTGTGTCTGTCTTGTTTTCTGTTTGTAGTTCCTGCAAGACTTACAGTGTAAACATTTAAGTAAGTGTCCAGTTTGGGCCCTGTAGCATGAACTCACATTAAGAAGAGAATCCACCCAGTCAGAGGCACTAAAATGCTCCATCTCAGTATAAAGTTTCAATTAAAGCATGTACCTTTTCAGTTTGCGAAGCCAAGGGGTCAGTAGAAAAAGAGGGGTACTTTTCACTTGTGTGTGTCTTGGATTAAACTGAGGCCTGGATGGCTAGATACCAGAACATTTCAGATTGACTTGGCGTTCTGCAATTTTTTGTTCCTTCTGAAAGGGGCCAAGAGGTATGCCAGACAGATGGCAGGTCCCATTGCTGCTGCTACTCCTTCTGTCTGGGTGCATAATTGCATGTAAGAGAACTTGACTTGCATGAGACTTCACTGAAAGCTTTTGCTCAATGCTTTAACTGTGTCACCATGACAGCAGGAACGTAGCTGATGTATTAGATGAAGTTCAATTTGGGAGTAGAATGCTGAAAATACTTGGGAACCACTGATGCGTCTTTGCTGAAGAAAGGATAGTCTAGGTGTTGGGTTTTTTCTTTGAAGAAATATCTTTTTCAAGATCTGAAACTGGGAAATGTTTTGTTTGTGGGTTTTTTTCCACTAGTTAAAAAAAAATTGTTTTTAAATCTTTCCTTCATTTTTCTTGTGTTATCTTACAAACAAACACCTCATAAAGTAAATCAGTGAATGCAGGATAACAGCTAGAGAAGCTGTGTGTATGTGTTGGGATGGAGAACGAAAATTTTCTTGCAAGGTTCCCCTTTTGAAAGCCTTTCTAGCTATTTAGTTGAAGCCACTGGAAAAATGCTTATTCTGACATTAATTCTTAAACCAGATGACATAAAACTTACTATTATTGTACTACTTCATTATTTGTTGATTTAAACAAGCACATATCCAGACTTTAGAAGCTGCAAAAGATGGAAAGCAGTACCTGGTAGACTGTGCTGATGACCATATGCTGCATTGTATAGGGCCAGTTTTATGTATTGTTTCAGTGCAACATTAGACAGCTGTTAGCTAGGGGAGGGCAGGGAGGAGAAGACAGATGAAAACTTCGTCCCTTCCAGATTCAGGTTAATGAGCCCCTGAGTGGTGGTGTAAAAAAGCCTGCAACACTCAGCTGTCCTTTCCTTACGTTCTTTTTATATCTTTAGAAAACTGAATACAGAAGCAAATGGTATTTGGAAACTCACATTTCTTTCATTTCACTTGTATTAACAGAAAACTTAAACCAAAATGGGGTAAGATGATGTTTACCCTGAATAATTGTCCTAACTCTTGATCTTTTGCTGGCATAGGTAGGCTGGGGAGCCTTTGTATGGACAATGAATGCCAGCCTGTTCTGGTTCCAGTTAAAACAAAATAAGCTAGACCAGCAGGTTTGTTTCTTTCTGTTGCTTTTGCATCAGTGTTACGACTTGTGTTGACTTGGCAATTTTTTAAATAACAAAAAACCAAAATCTGCACTTCTAACTAAAAATGGCCGTCATGTCAAAGCACTATTTAAACTTGCGCCTTTTTAAAAAGTCTTTTGACTTTTCATGAGCAAAGTGAGGAAGTATGGACTTGATGAAGTTACTATCAGGTGAGTGCAGAACTGTTTGGAGAAACTTACAGAGAATAGATGTTAGAAGCTTATCTTAAAAAGTGATTTACTGAGGAGTCTGTCATTGTCTGTCACTGCATCCATTAGTAATCAGTATTTTCATTAGTAATCTGCTAGAATAAAGTTTTTATTAAATTTGCAAATGAGATCAAACAGAAATGAATTGTCACTCTGAGAGCAGGATTAAAATTAAGAATGTTGTTAACTATACCAAATATTATCAACTATACAAATACAGGCAAGGGAGTAATTGGTTGTGTCAGTCTTTTAGAAAAGCACTTGGATTTTGTAGCAGGCCACAAACTGAATATGAAAGAGTCATGGGATGCTTTTGCAATAAAGGCAAATAACATACTGGTATGTCTTAATTAGATTGTCCACAAGATACATAAAGTACTCCTCTGACTTTTAGCATTGCTCTTAGCCAAAACATCACGTTGGCCACTGCACTTAAAAAATAACGAGCAGAAGCTCAACTCCAAGAAAGATAAAGAAATGATCAAAAATCTTCTAATTTATTTCACAAAAGCCTTGTGGGGTGGTTTTTTTTCTAGAAACTGGCTGAAACTGTCTAGTTAAAAGAACAGAAGGCTTAAGTGATCTCTTACAGGATCTTTGAGAATAACAGGTCTGTGCTAGAAGTGGAAAGCTGATCCTGTTTGGGTCTGGAAGATAGAATGAATGAATGTTTGAAGTCCTTTCAACACCATTTTGCAGCTTTTCTTGGTGAATGCAGTTAGTCGAGCAATTCACTTTCAGGAGAATGGAATTAAGAGGGAGGTGGCATAAACAGGAGGGAAACCATTTAAAATAGAAAAAAGACTATTCATTGTTCGTTTTTGTATGACAGACTTCATTTTTGCTCTTAAATAATACTTTGTTCTGACAAAACTGTATCTGTTTAGCACTAGAGCTAATTAGAGCAGTGATCATATGATCAACTGTTGGCTATTTTCAAGTTCTTGGAATTCTCCAGTAATGAAGGATATTGCTTCCAGAAGCTGGCTTGGGGTAGAGGCGTGGACACAACACCAGAGAAACATCTGATCACAGACCTAATTGTGTTTCTCAAAAGGAAAACGTCTCAAAACCCTAGAACTGAGACCAAGTATGAAAAATAAAATGGAAAATGTATTGTATACCAGTTTTTCCACTTGAAATTTAACAAAATATAATTGTGATAATAATTACAATACTTCAGACTGAGAAACCTAGTGTTCTTACGCTGAATGCAGGATTTCTTTAACCTAAAGCTGGGTGCGCATGACAATAGCAAAATATTTGGCCAGTTCAGAGGAAACTTTCCTGCCCTTCTAGGTACGATTAACGTATACAAGGGAAATTAAGAATTCTCCCTTGCTTGATTTTCTTTGGAGGTTGGGAGGCGGGTGGGTTAATCCTGTAGAGGAGTTTACACTTTTTTTTTTTTTATTCCAGGCCAGCAGCTCTGTCAGTTGACATTAATAAACTTACTCCTCAGTGCATGGGAGGAGGGGAGAAGGGTGGCACAGACAGAAACCATGATGAGAAGTCCAGACTTTCCTTCAGCTCTGAAGGGAAGTATGTTATTTCTCTGTACCCTCACTGAACTTCATCTTCAGTATTAGGTTTGGGTTAGTAAACACTGTAAGGAACGTAAGTCATGCTCACCTTTTCTTCATTATAAAGCAGAAGGAGAGAGACAGACTGTGTCAGTTCTTACCCTGTATAATTAGCTGCTTGAAACCCTTAGGCGTTGATAACAGCGATCAGAAACTGCTTTCTGCCATGATAAAGCTGACCACACCAGCTTTAATTTCGTTGTTCATTATTACTTGATGAGAAGAACTACTTACTGATTCTTTCATGGGTTTTAAATTTCATAAAGTGTTTCTTTGGCAGTTCACCCCCTCCTGTTTTTTAAAACTTTATATTCTATTGAAACCCTTGGGTTTGGTCACTGTATTCGAAAGCTTCTCTTTCATTGCTGGAGCATATTAACAAACTAATATTTATTCATATTGGCTTTTATTGAGACTTCCTATACATGTCTAGCCTAAATGGCAGAAGAGGGGGGTCAAATTGGAACAGGTTGTTTACCATTTGAGACTTTAAGTATGGAAAACAAATTTCACCGAGGAAATATCTACATTTTACTTTTTTTTTTAAAAAAACCAAAGACATGAACAGGATGCTTCACCTGTCTCTCTGCCAGCAAACTTAAACAGTTTAGACCTGAAATGTTTATTTCGCCATTTGTGTAAACTGTAGCAAGTGTTAGCTCAGGTAGCATTTACATTGCACAATTCTTCACAAACAAGTATGCTAATTGTAAAGCTATTACTGTATCATCAAAGACTGAAAGCTTAAATGTCAGTTCAAAATGGAGCCATCTCAATTCTCAGAATTATAAAATAGATTCCTTAATTTAATTTCTTTTTGTAGATAATTAAGGGATGCTCTGTTCATTACTTGAGACAATTGTTAAATGCAGTCTTATATAGCTGCATACTCAAAACCACAGGGTGATCAATGACAGCTTTTCATGGCCATGAAGTTAAACATGTTGGCTACATCAAGTTACCATGGGGTAAACTGAGTTGGCTACTGTGCAGTGACAGCCCACGTGCCCGCTGTGCCCCACGGTAGGTGTGAGGTCCACTTCCATGAGGGGAATAATACATGGGCAGCTCCTCTGAGCTCACAGGAACCAAAAGGGCAACATGTAGTAATGCTCCCAGAGTTACTGGAACTTCAGAAGGGTGTAAAATGGAGGTAACCCTCAGTGGTTATGGAGTGCAGTGTTTCCTGGGGTTTTGCTTTCCTGTGGTGCTGCACAGGCATGCAGACTGGGGTCTGAACGTGACGTATTTAACACTGTCTTGGGTCTTCCTGTGGCTCTGGCCTCCACCATTGAATACCCAGGAGCAGAAGATGCTCCTCCTTGTGGTTAACTTTGACAGTGTTTTATGTGCATACAAGGAAGGTCAGTTATAAAGAAAAGAGAATTATGAGAAACCAGTTGACATAATAGGCAGGGGTAGAAGGATGGAAAAAGTACTGATTCACACCAGTGCCAAGAATGAGGAAGAAATGGCTTCTCAGTGACAAGGGGAGCTTATATGACACTTTACAAATAGGTGGTTTTCCTGTGCAACAGCTCATTAAGTGTTCAGCTGGGTGACACAGCAGCTTCTAGTGCATTAAAAGGTTGATAACATCAGTAGCTGAGGAGAAAAAAACCTACGTTCTCCCAAGGCTGTGAACTTTGACTCACATGTCAGTGTCAATGGCAGTGCAACACTAAACTGCCTTTGATTCTGCATGTCTTAAGAGAGAAAATGAGAAAAAAGACAATAAAATAGAGGCAGCAAGATGCTAACAAATTAGTAAGGTAGCTGAAAAACAGCGAGGAAACTTTTTTTTCTGAGTTTCATTTCTTTGCCTCAATGACATACAGAACTAAATTGTTCTAAATTGATCATGTGCTTATGAAGAAATAATATTCTAGTGAAAAATACACTTTTATTAGCATACCAACCATAATTCAATTGTTTTTCTAGGATATGCTTTAATCTCTTTCCTGCTAAGTTACATGACTAACTCCTTCTACTTTAATTTTGTTAATTTTAGAATTGGCTTTCCGTACGTGCAAGCTCTAATGGATGGAGTTGGTATGGTTTCATGGTCTATATATCTGGGAGTATTGCAGCCTGGACTGCTATTCATGCATCTGCATGTGATCTTGCTCCATATTGTTAATATTTGGATTTTATTAATTTATTCCACCTAGCTTCTCTTTGGTCTGAAAATAGCTTTGGTTACTGAGGAATTGTAATTAGAAACTTGTTGATTATAAATATAATGTTTACTGAGTTTCTTTCTTATATAGCTGTATTTTCTGCTCTAAGGTTGCTGTCTGTATTTTAGGCTTTTTATATTTAGTGCAAGAATGCCGAGGGCCTATTTGAGCAAGTAAAACTTGCTTGTGCTTTGAGTTTGTTAGATACAGGTCAGTGTTGATCCTGAGGTCCTATAAGCCTGTCAGCACAGAAACATGTCCAGGATAACTTATTTTTTCCGCCTCATGACAAGAATTAGTAACCTGGACATAATGTGCTCCTGTAACTATACATGGACTGACTCAAGGTGGTCATTTCCAACCACCTTGGTGTAAAGCAACTTCTACCTGTACCTGTTTGACTGTATCTTTCCCTTTAAGAAACTCAACTCCAGTCAATGGCTTTTTTTAATTTTTTCCTTCACATCTTATGTGGTGGAAAGGCTGGATATATTTGTTGCCTATAATATCACCAACCCTTAGACAAGGCCTGTGTATTTCAAGTCCTTGTCTCTATTTGTGATTTAAATGCAGCATTATACCAACTTTCCTGAATCTGTGATGTGAAACACTGTCTTATCTTGATCCTGCTTTGTGTAAGGTGTTATTGAACTACAGTTGAGTTTGTTTTCTGAAATCTTTCCTTCAAAACTCTGTGGCTCTGCTCCTTTGTTAGAGGAAAATTGAGTGAATGTCAAGAAAGCATCATGAAAATGGACTGTTTTGAAAATACCATTCTAACAAGTATTTCTGTTAAACTTTACATGCAAATACTTGACTGGCACATCTAATTAAAAATACTGCTTTGTTCAGGGTGAGTCAGGCTTTTTAATTTCACAGCAACAAATTGTTTCCAATTCTAGTTCTGTTTTGTGGACAAAATTCTGTTATTCTTGAATATAATGCTTGCTTCTCATATATTAATGCTGACTACCCGTTGAAGTCTGAAGGTGCAATTTAACTTTTTTGGAAATATTCATTCCTTTAAATTGGTTAACATTTCTGTACAAGTACAACCAGGTTATTTTGTTTTGGTTCCTATTAGCAAAATAAGTGTTTGTGTGGGGGAATGAAAGCTAAAATAACTCTTCTGCAGTAATACAGCTACTGCAGATACCTGCAACTTAAAAACAAAAAATATCTCAGGCAAACTTAATTAGAATTAAAAACTGGTGTATGCAAGTTAGCCCATAAGCTTGGATTATGTTTCTTTTCCCCAATACTTCACACCTTGCAAGACACAGACATTTCAAAATCCCCTGCATTTATGGGTAGCTAGCTAATAACTCCTTGCACCTTAGTGGAGAACTGTGGTGCTCAGGTGGCAGCTGAAGTCTACACTCTGGTGATGTTCTGACAAGACTTCTGCTATCTTGCTCTAAAAGCCTATCCAGATAAAACTATTTTGAGTCTGTTTACTCATCTGTGACTTATGGCCTCATTTCTGGAAATAAAAAGCCATTTGAATTCAAGTGTGTCTTTGGGTGTATTGCATCTTTCCTAAAGTTGATTTACCAAAGTTACAGTAAAACCCAGATTTGTTTAAAAGCTGACATCACTTGTATCTCTTAAACCTCTGTCTTGTGTCTTATCTGTAGGAATGACCAAAAATAGCACTCTGTTTTTCTGGGGAATTTTTCTTTTTGTCTTATCAGTGTATGCCGAGAATATTTTCAAAACGGTGGAAAAAGAAAAGCACTTGAGAAAGATGAAAAAAGAGCACTTCTTGATTCTAAGACCACTCCAGCTTCAAATGTTCCCCAGCCTCCCAAGATTGAAGATCCTCTGCCAAACTTGGGTTCCACAAATCATGAAGCTATAACAGAAGAGTAAGTTTTACTTGTTTTCCAGACTTCCCCCTGCCATGTGGTAAGACTTACCTGGACATTTTTTTCTCCATAACATATCAGTCTGTATTTTTAATAGTTAAGGAAGGGCTTTTTCATGTGAACAAACACATTTCAAGAAATATTTATGTTGTGTATTTTGGTGGATACCATAAAAATATTGCTTGAGAACGCTCTAACACTTAAATGAAGATGACTAAGTTGTCAGTTTAATTTTTGTATGTCATTGGTGTGCAATGCAATTTATATTAAACCTTGAGGTGAAATAAGGGAGATGTTAATTAAGTTAGAATCTAATGGCTGTTCAGCATTGTTGAAAAGTCAATTGCTTATGTAAGTACTAAGTGCCAAATGTAAATATCAGAGTACTTAAAACTTTCTTTTCATAAATAATTGCAGAGAAACTCTTGATTCCAATTATACACTTCAAAAGCAATTTTGAATTATAACCCTTAATTTCACATGTGCTAACTTTCTGATGACTGGCTCTGCAGAAGTTGTAGTATCCTTGAGGTATTTTCCTCACAACAGTTTTAATTTTGGTTTTGGCCTTCGCTCAAGTAGGAATTTTAATTCTGGCATCCAGGAGTAGCTTTGTTTCGGTTACAGGCCCACCCTCCTTTTTTTCCTAAATAACATGGGTCAGTTTATGGCCAAGTGATGGAAAGAATTTAATGGAATAATGAATACATAAGCATATTATCATTAAACATTGGACTTATAACTTGCTTCCTATTCTTTATAGATCAGTTCTTACAACTGTCTGCAATAGTGTTTGTTCTGTGAAGAGATTTCTCATTATTGTAGCATGTGTTCTGTGATCAATGCTTACTTTAAGTTAGATATAGTATTAGTTAGGAACGAAATTAGCATGTTGGTAATGTCATTAGCAGATGTGTCTGTCCTTATGAGCTGGTATCTTTTTTTTGGTTTCTCATGTTTGTAAAGTAACTTGCGAAAGGCATAAAGATCCCAAATGCCTATGTAGTTGAATAGTTACAAGCAAAATGAAAACATTTTCTGTTGTTGTCCTATTATGACAAGACAAAACAGACGCTTCCGGAATGATGGTAGTGGCTTCTTATCAGCTGACTTCCTCCCACAGACTCTTCTTTTTAGTGCTCATTTTGCTAAGTCAGCCTCAAACTGAATACCTGTTTTTAATCAGAACTGCCAGGCATTTTTGCACAAAGGGCTGATGAGATATGTTATAACATCTCAATAATGCTGGGATTTGTTAACACATAATTTTAGCATTACTGTGAACAACAGTTTGTTGGTACTTGTTTGTTTAAATCAATAGGTTTGATCATAATTTGTCTTCCAGTGCGAGGCCTTGTCATGATAAAGCATTAGCTCTCTCTTTGCCTGTGCTTTCTCTGTACTTTATACGATGGCTGCTGCGGAGCTCAGTTCATGTGAGGTTCTTCTTGCTACCTGTAGTCTGCAGCCTCACCTTTTGTTCTGACTAGTGCGTACAGAAAGTACTTCATAGAGAAATTTCTATTAAATAATTTTAAAAGTGTTTGTTAATATAATGAGTGATGATGATTTTTATCTTCACTCTCAAAACTTTAAAAATACATACCTTACAGGATTTGTAATATTTACCTGAGTAAGCAACAAAGGATAGTAAGGCTTTTACCTTAAAGCAACAAGGCATAGCTGTTCTAAGATGCTGCTCAGAGAAATCAAAATTCAGTTTCTTCCTCTATGCCTTACAGAAGAAGTTACAGAGTTTATCAGACTGAAAATAGATTGTATATTACACAAAGTATACTTTTCCTCCTGAAATGCTTTTCTACCATGTCTACACAGGCCAGTTAGTGAAGTCTGAATCTTGGTGAGGTCTTGGTACAAGGGGTATGGGGGAACCTACATATACACACTTGTTCAAATACTGTCACTCCATTCTGGTCATGTAATGCTACGAATAGCATTTCTGGGGTTCTCTATGGGGAAGACTAAGCCTCTGACTTTTTGTTTTACTCTGGTAAGTGTAAAGACAATTTTGGTCTTCCCACACGTAATCCTCTCCCAAGTAGTATTAAAACCAGGTTGCTTATGTAGGAGCTCTTTCTAGGCTAACCTTCACTGGCAAGCCATTGTAGAGAGACTGTACTTTGCTTGGTAAGAAGCAAAGCTAGCTTAGGAGTAAAAAGCTCCACAGATGGTAAAAAAGACACTGGGAGATGTAGGAAGCACTCAGCCAGCACTTGAAAGCTGATGGTAGGGAACATCATAGGAACTGGAAGGGCAAAGCTTACTGCAACTCAGAAAGGCACTCAGCGACTTTGATGAACCCGTGTCCAGTTGCTCACCTCTTTGCCATATTAATGTTTGTGAGTCTCACAGAAATGAACTAATGTGAACAGTCCTTTTTCTACGTTAATCTGTATGAAAAGTAATGTATTGTCCACAGTAATTCCTTCCATCCCAGAACAAGTTCTTATGTCTCTAACATTACTCTGCACCTCTTGTGAAGCTGGACATCACAGTGGCCCAGTCTTGCAAGATAAAAGCAAAAACCTGTATCAAATGCCTTAGATCTCTTGTCTATTAGCATAGAAGAGAGTTTCTGGCTTCTGCTCAGCTTGGAATCCAGAGCTGTAGCTTTCTAGAAGTATGCCCCAATGCTGTGGCAGTCTTAAGTTGTGTCCATCTTCACCCAGTGAAAAATAATGCTGGAGCGAAGAATGCAGGTTTTGTAAGAGGGGAAGACAAAATACATCCCAGCGATTTTTCGTTCTACCATAGCTGAAGTGGGCTTTCCTGGAGATTAGAGGGTTCTGGGTTGTGCTGCTTAGTTTTAATCTGTGTAAGTATCTCATTGAACACTTTAAATGGAAAACAGTAAGATCTCTAGAGGCAGTCACTCTTTATGGGAAGTTTTCTCTGTGCTATAAAGTCATGTTCCTTCTTGTTGTGTTTTCTGTGATCCCATGTGTCTTCTGTTCTTTTGCTGTCACCATGGGACTTTTATGTAGAACACAAGTGTACATACAGACATACGGTTTTGTGTTTGAATTAGAAAGAATCTGCCTTTATTGTCTCCATTGCTAGACAAGGATACGTGCTGGTCTGGAAATCTCATACTAGCCTTACATGGAAAAAGACACTACTTGACTTTAGCCCGTGTTTGTGATTTATGGACACTAGGATCATCTGAATCGTCCCTCTGCAGTATTCAAATTCCTGTTGTATAGATTACAGCGCGATTGGCATCCAAGCTGGGAAAAAATTGTTGCCATCATCTTCATTCTGAAATCTCACTCAGTACTGACTGACTTGAGAGTAGCCTGGTAATGTGTGTGATTTTAACTTGAAGATAATTGTTGCACTGTCTGCTTTGGTGACGCTGGTATTTTGACAGAAGTATCCCCTGACTATCTTCTATTCCATGTAAGAGCAGAACTCTTAAACTTGGCATTATTATGCAACAAGAAATCTTCCCTTGCTTCTTCAATGTCCTCTTTGTGGTAGATCCCTGGGAGTTTAGGAGGAGCACAGAAAGCCCCAGATCTCTTTATTGCTGCTTAAAGATTTTTATTTTCTTTTTTTCCTGCAGTATTCCTTACTGTTTTGTTGTTGCTGTGAGTACAACCATGGCTTTGTTGGACTCCATTGCCCCTGCAGATCTGTTTCTGAAAGCTTTTGCAGTTACCTGTCTCTCTAGGGCTGAGTCTTTCCCAGAAACAAGACAAATGATATTTTGGAGATGCCAATTAGTATCGGCTGCAGAAACTTGAAGTAAAAAGCAACATTTGCTTGCTGGAAAGTTACCATTCTCCTCCCTGGGAATTTGCTGTGAAAGCTGCAAGTTCATCTTTGTTTGCCTCTATTAACAGATTTTGGGTATTCCAGGACCTACAAATCATGATGGAAACTTTTAGATGAAGCCCTGTAAATGATTCAATAGAAAGAGTTCAAACTGTCGGGTGCAAGTGTTGCTGTGTATTTTCTTTTTTTTTTTTTTTTGATACGTGGATGCACTCATCAAGTGCTTTAAAGAATAGGAGGATGTAAAGTCTGTAGTAGTGGACTTGAACAGAATTGTTTAACTCCAGTATTTACTGGTTTGTTGCAATTGCAAAGAAAGAATAAACAGCAGGGATGTCCAAATTCAGAATGCAAGGAAAATTAAAAAAACTAAAGAACAATGTCTTTGATTATAGGATGTATTTAACAGCTGAGTCCATGATATTAGTGGTAACTGAGTGCAACATTGAAATTCTAGTTCTTTTAAGAAGGACAGCGTATCGGTTAGACAAACTAAGTGCCAGGACGAAGCAAAATCTTCAAATGATGATGAGGTAGCTTACTGCCTGTACTTCTGTATAGGTGCATTGATCTTATCTGATGCTACAACATATATACTGGTAACTGCCTTAATCATGAAGAAAATGCCTTTGATCGCAAACTTCAAGACCACAAATGTTGCTCTAGGCATTGGTCACAGAGGCTATCCTTTGGAAGATAAGAACGCTTCCAGAGGCAAGGCAGCAGTCACTATCCTCAAAAGATGCCAGACATTTTTTTCTTTTTTTTTAAACTATATATTTAACTTAAAGAGCAATGTTGCCTTTATCTTCATAAAGGCATTTCAGGTTGGTCATGGATGATGTCAGAGCTTCCCAAGAAAAGGCAAATCTCATCTGCCAGTCTCTAGCATATTTCCTGCTGTGCTATAATGGGAGCTTCTACCAGACAGTACAAGAATGTCCCCTCTTTGTTTCTTCAGAGTGCTATTTTCTTTCTCATCTCCCACTTTTCCAGTTTGTTTTTATTTTTTTTTAAACTCCTAGGAAGTTTTGGAATCTTACTGAGTAGATGATGGGGCAGTTATTCAGTGTGGTTGGGTTTGGTTTTTTGTTTGTTTGTTTTTCATTTTTCCATGACGTTTTTGAAGGGTATATATGCAGCTCTGCAGCATTCTGGAACTAAAGTATCAAAGTTTCCTTAGCAGTCTGTCAGCTTCTTTCTATCAGTCCAAGCAGTAAGTCATGATTTCTCAATTTGATACCCCAGCTTTTTTTCTTAATCATTCACCTTTTGTTGTTTGGTAGCATAGCTAAGTATTTAGCATTATAGCCATTGGCTTTCTTATCTCTAATTTCACCTTGAATAGTAGGGTAATCACACAGTGGCAGATAAGGAGATAGATTTCTGGGTTACTAAAATGTTCTTCAGAACTCTTACAGAATAAATCTGCATTTTTGAGTACTTCAGAAGTACTCTGATTAGGGCTGTTTTAAACCAGATGGCTATTTCTGACTACTTATCATTAAAAAAACTTTTGGATACTCCAAAAAGAAAACTGATTGCGTGGTCTGGAATACACTTTTTTCCCAAGTAGTTTTGAGGGAGTACTTCAATTCATTTAGATGTTTAGAATAACTTCCCTACAACTCGATTTTGCGGCTCTGCATGGACTGATCTAACTCTTTCACAGCATCCATTGAAAATAGAATTGGAGTGAAACTCTACCATTTAAAAAAATACTAGCTACCATAAAGCAGATAAAACTTTTGCAGGGAAAAACTACATGCTTTAATTTTTAGATATTTTTTGTTTAACTTGGAATACCATTATGCATTCTCTTGTCTTTATTAAACCAATTATAGCACTTGACTTCAGATGCCCTTTAAAATGGGACTGACAAGTAGGTAGGTTACACAGTGTTGCCAGTTTCTCTTCTAAACTCCTGGAACTTTAACTTTGGTGACTTGTGTAGCTTCAACACCAATAAATACCACAAAAAAAGGTAAATGAGAAACACAAAGCAATAGAGAATGCCTGTCTAGTGGGCACACAAGTTGCCATTTTCATTTCTTACTACAAGTACCCAAGTTAATAGTGTTACAGCTGCTCCGAATGTAAATTCTGCCACTTGAGTATCATCTGCTTTACTGACAGAGCTTGGTTCTTTAGGTACCTCAGCAATTCAAGTAAGGCATTCAGTTTTATTAGTCACTGCTGTGGTGTTGTATGAGAACTTCTTCGCATTAGTTACCTAAAATTGTAATTCAGAATATGGCTTCAAAAATAACATTTGATAAAGCTGAATTCTTGCTCCTTCTTAGATTGCTCCACTCCTTGGGGAAGATCAGATTACTTGATGTTGGTAGCTGCTTTAATCCATTTCTGAAGTTTGAAGAATTTCTGACAGTTGGCATAGATATTGTTCCAGCTGTTGAGGTATGTAATGTTTTCTGCATTTAATATAAATGTGATTCTCAGATATTTCAGAATGTTTCAAAATTACTAAAAAAAGTATGTTTAATGCTTAATTTATCCTAAATATCTGTGCTTTAGTAGGACCTGTGGCCCTCCTACAACATGCTTTCCCATGAGTAAGCTCTAAACTGTAGTTGTTTTGTTTTAAAAATCTATTTTTTTTCAACAGTTATGCCTTTTTAATGTGGTTGTGAATCTTAAAATTGGAAAATTTTAGTAGCCGTCTTTTAATGGCATTTCATATGAGTCCTTGCATCTTAAAAGGCATAAATAAAAATTGAGTAGACTTAGGCTTAGGCATCAACCTCTCAGGAGCTGCACTCACTAACAGGAAATGGTCAGTGACTGTACTTGGTGAGTTTTTCTGGGGAGTTTTAGTAACCAGAAGTGCACTGTAAGGGGACTTTTCAGTTTATTGTCAGAAATATTATTGAACTTCTGCAATCCTGAGGACAAATGTATCAGCACTTTTGAGGTAAATTGCTTCATTTTCTCTAGTTAGTAAGGTTCTCAAATGCATTAATTCTGCTGTAATCCTACGTTCTTTCTGTCTTGCTCTTGACCCAACTTTTGTCAGTCCTAACAGCATTTATCAACCAACCAAAATGCCAAAGTGGACTGAAAATGAAAAGATGCAGAAAGGAATGCATTTCTGACAGAAAATAGAAAAACCTTTGACCATACACATCTTGACCACCTACAGTTTAAAATCAGGCTCTATTAAAATCAGTGGCCTAAGGTAACCCTCTATAGAAGTGGAGAGGTGAGAAGTTGTGTATGAGTACAATAATGTAGTTAACTTGACAGTAATTTTCTTACCTGCTTCAGGGTGGTTTACATGCTAAATGCATGGTATTTTGTTGTGGTCACCAGGTTTAGTCCACTAACACCTAATTTACGTTTTTGAGTATGTGCTTAGAGATGATGATAGATATTCTTGAAAAAAATCTGGGTGATAAATTGCTTTTTAAAGCAATTCAATGTTAGCTTCATCTAAAACACAAATAAACTTTTGAGTGGACTCCATCTTGCCTCATTTGAAGAACAGGCATCAGTTGCCCAAACGTGATTGCCTTCCATGACTTAAGAGGCTGTAGGACGTCTGCATAGGGCTGTTGGGCATGACATGGGATCTAAAGGAGACACATGCTACTGAAGTGGCAGCCTGTGGCATCAAAAATGCTAATACAGGGCAAGTAAATTTCTAGCTAAGATACATAGATCATGGGTGTCTACATCCGAGGTTCTATGTTCCAATTACAGTCAGTGCAGATCTATTAAAAATAGTAAGTGAAACCTAAATGTCTGCTGTTTTGCGGCGGGGTGAACTGTGTTTTGACCTCATGGGCTGTATTGACTAGTTCTCTGGTGACTGTGAGCGGAGTCTAGGCACCTGAAGTTACATGAGCTGAATCTAACAATTAAGTTTTGTTAATGCATAGTTGATATTTTGCGATCTAGTCTCTGCTGCTGCTTTCATAAGAAAATTACTTTTATTCTCATCAAAATCAATTTAAATGTACAGTGACCAAAATCATTGTTGGAAGAGTCCCAGAAGGGTTACTTTTGTGGATGTAATGGAGGAGCGTGAATAATCCAGGCCAGACAACAGGAGAGGGAGTAGTCAGGTAGCAGCAATTTTTATGTACTAACCAGTTCTTCAGGCTCCCTCCCAGTACAAGGGAACAGTAATATAATTGATTTCCTGTCATCTGACATGACATAGTTAGTGCCATAGCTTGATGATAAGAACTCCCCAGACTACTACTGTACAGACCAATGTAGTTACTGTGAGGCCTGTCTCGGGCTCACCAGCTTCTCTTACTTCCGTTCTCTTGGATATTTCGGTGTGTTCAGGGCACCTTGAAACCTAGCTAGCAAGCGTTCTTGGAGTGGCATGGAGTACAGTTCATGCGCTCAAACGCATCTGCTAGAATAAGCTTAGGCCCACCTCCAAACCAGAATTAATAAGCCCTGATGTATTCAAGATGACTCTACTTTGAGCTGCATCAGCACCACAACCTCCTGAATAAATTCATCTTTAGGCCAACAGTTGCCTGGGCTGATTTAGGATTTCAGAATAACAGCCAAAGGGTTCTTACGGTAGTTAATGTCGTATTCTGACCTGAAAAATTGATCTGATAACTTAGTGGTAGAAGCTGAAAATAGAAGAACTGCTAAAATCTTCTGATTTAGCAGATCTTTTAGGTAAGATACCAAAATACTTTTTGAAACGCATTGAAGCGCAGCGGCTTCTTAAGAAGTTGGTTTCTTGAATAATGTTAAATAATTCCTTCTTTAATCCACTTTCTGCATAGAGAAGTGCTTTGGATATAGGCTCAGTTGTTGAGTAAAATACTTAATTTATCAATAAGAAGGATGTAATGGTGGGAAAACTAGGAGAGGAACTGAAATGTTAGTTATATAATAGAAGAATTAATGTCTTCAGAATGTTTAGAATCGCTGTTCCATATAGAGTGAATGTAAACTGTAGAGATACAAATGTGGAAATATATTTGCATTAAAAGGTTTTGTGGTGCGGGGGAGAACTGCACAAAGAAAAATTATTATTCTCTTCAGCTAGGCATTCTTCACTCATTTTCAGTGTCTCGGTGTAAGGTACACCGAGGGAAACGTGCAGTGTCAAGGAAACATGCAGGAAAGACATGGACCTGTTGGAGCGGGTCCAGAGGAGGGCCACAAAAATGATCAGAGGGTTAGAGCACCTCTCCCATGGGGACAGGCTGAGAGAGCTGGGATCATTCAGCCTGGAGAAGAGAAGGCTCCAGGGAGATCTTACAGCAGCCTTCCAGTATCTGAAAAGGGCCTGCAAGAAATGTGGAGAGGGACTTTTTACAAGGGCATGTAGTGATAGGACAAAGGGTAATGGCTTTAAGAGGGAAAGATAGGGAAAGACTAAAAGAGGGAAGATAGAAGGAAGAAATTTTTTACAATGAGGGTGGTGAGACACTGGCAGAGGTTGCCCAGAGAGGTAGTAGGTGCCCCATCCCTGGAAACATTCAAGGTCAAGTTGGACGGGGCTCTGAGCAACCTGCTCTAGTTGAAGATGTCCCTGCTCATTGCAGGGGGGTTGGATTAGGTGATGCTTAAAGGTCCCTTCCAACCCAAACTATTCTAACATTCTATGAAACTAGGAGGAGGGGAAACTGAGACTAGGGTAAGCAGAACAGGTTGTTTCTTGACCCGGTGTTTTTGCTGGCCCTTTCTTCAAATCATTCTGCTTATAACACAGATATTCTAGAGTATAATTAGCCACGGTTATTTTCTTAGAGGAGTTTAATTTGTCTACATAACAAAAAAATAAATTAAAAAAAGATGACAGAATTGGAATGAAGGGAGAATTGCCACTTTGGGAAAATGCAAATACAATTACGTACTGCTGGGAAACATGCTGAATATGCAGCAGATGTTGTATTGGAGTAAATATAGTCTGAGACAAAAAAAAGAGGCTGGAAGGGTACTGGAATATACATGTAGGATTGTGTTCTTAAATGTCACTGGATGCACTAAAATATAACCGCTGTTTCAGTGTCTAGAAGGACTTTAACATCAGTTTAAGACTTGTAGATCTAGAGTTTAGTAGCAATCTCCAGTTTGGCAGCATTTTTGTCCTAAAACTGCCTGCAGAGTTCAGATTCCACTTGAAACATACTTTAGTCCTGAAATTGTCTTTAACATTATTTCTATGTAACTGTTTTATGAGTATTTTTATACTACTGAGAAATATGTACAGTCTAACTATTTTTTTCAACTGTGTATGTATAATCTTTAACTTCTTAAGTCTTGCTTCTAAGTAAAGGTAGCATGTTACTCTGAACAATTATTCTTCAGAGCATTTCTTTCTTTTAAAACTTAGTAGAGGATATCATGAAATTACTACTTGTAATTTCCTGTTCTAAATATTACAAGGAGGCAGAATATAGCCCTGCAGCTACAATGGTTGCAATTAAAATTCCTTGATTATAGCCACATAATGCAAATCTTTCTTGATTTTTTTTTGCATATTGGAGGCCAAGATTAAAACTACTGAAAAATAAATCATAGGGTTTTTTGAACATTGATTACTTTTTCTCATTTACTGCATACTTTCAAAAGAGAATGTGATCTTATTTAAACAGAAATAATCTTCTCTTCTATTTGGAATCAATCATGCATATCAGGGTTTTTTTTTATGAATACCTTTACAATAGTGTTCTAGTGATCTTTTTTGAATACTGTTTTACAAAACACACTATAGATATTTTTGTGGTATGAAAACGCAACACATCTAACATCACCTTTCAGATGTGCTCCACAGAATGTTTTCTGTCTGCTTTCATGTTCACTTACCTGTTTAGAGTGTCTGCTCACTGCACATTCTCTAGGCATTAATAACAATTTTTGTTGCTATCCTGTCAAAACCTTGTATCTTAATACTGTTTTCAATAAAGGACGTCAGTCCCAGGTTTTGATTAATATAAAGTGTCAAAACTTAAATCTAGTGAAACTATTACACTTATTTTTTGAATGCTGTGTGATTAAGGATGGTAAGAACTTGGTTTTCAGTACGTTGTATTGTGTCATTTCCCATCTTCGAGAGCTGGAGTGCACAAATGATCAACAGGTGAATTTACAGCCCTCACCTTACTTTTATAACTGCCCAAATGTGCACTGCCACACTTGACATTTACGGCGAGGTTAAACCATGGACCTGCATCACTGCTGCAAAGCAGTTAGTGTAATGTAACTTTCTAATGTATGTTGCCTTGTTGTAGCTTCTGTGTTTCCGTACTAATAAAGAATGACACTTTTTTCCAAGTGACCAAACTACTAAGCTGCTTGGATTCTTTTCAAAGAACTGGTGGAAATACTGAGCTATCAAATTTATTTTCTAATTACTGATTTCAGGTTTATAAAAAACCTATTAAAGGCTTCCAGCATCCAGAGAAACAAAAGCAATGTAGGCTTATCTGAGGAGTTCTTAAATCATTTGTAAGATAGTTGATACAATACTTCATTGAATTTGAGCTAAATCTCTATTCAGTTTTTTCTTTAATTAACAATTCTCAGCTATCAAATCTCCAGTAAATTACTGCACATCTAAAATTTTGCTTCGCAATTGTGACAGCTACCAATATGCGTTAAACTGTTGGTTTAGATTGTTTGATTTAATAGCAGGAGGAACGTTCAGCAGGCTTGATGTTTCCTCAAGGGAGTGGAAAGGTTATCATTGATTTCCTGTGGGTTTGGATTGTATTTGCTCTTTAAACTAACCTTGGTGTTTGTTTGGTTTTCTGTTTTTCGTATTCCACCAGAGCGTATACAAATGTGACTTCTTAAATCTTCAAATTCAGCAACCTCTTCAACTGGCACAAGATGCTATAGATGCCTTTCTTAAGCAACTGAAAAACCCCATTGATTCTCTACCTGGAGAACTGTTCCACGTCGTCGTTTTTTCACTTCTCCTTTCTTACTTTCCATCACCCTATCAACGATGGATATGCTGCAAGAAGGCACATGAACTTCTCGTATTAAATGGCTTATTACTTGTAATAACTCCTGATTCATCTCATCAGAATCGCCGGGCTATGATGATGAAAAGCTGGAAAATTGCCATAGAGTCCTTGGGTTTTAAACGCTTCAAGTATTCCAAGTTCTCTCACATGCACCTGATGGCGTTTAGGAAAACTTCCCTGCAAACGACAAGTGACTTGGTTAGCAGGAACTACCCAGGGATGTTGTATATCCCACAGGATTTCAACAGTATAGAGGATGAGGAGTATTCCAACACTTCCTGCTATGTTCGGTCAGACACAGAAGATGAACAGCTAGCTTACGGTTTTATGGAGCTACCTGATGCTCCTTATGACTCAGACTCTGGAGAAAGCCAGTCTAGTTCAATTCCTTTCTATGAGCTAGAAGACCCTATATTGCTTCTAAGTTAATGTAGTTGTTGAAACGCCCTTTCAGTCAAACCTCTTGCTTAACTAATTTTGCTGTACTAACATGGGCTCAACACACAAAAATGGTTTGCATAAAGAAAATGCAAAGGTTTACAGAGTTTGCTATTTTTTTCTACTTTTGAATTTTAAAATTTATTCTTGTATAAAAGTGAAAAAATACAAGTTTTATGCAAATGACTTACGTCATAGCATAAATTGCTGTTACTTTCTTTAGATTTGTATCACTAATTTTTTTTCCAGAAAGGTACCATTCTTTTCTTTAGTGCTGTGAAGTGTGAATTCTATTTAATTTGCTAAATGTTGTTTCAATATTTTTAACTTGATGTGGTTGAGCTTAAGGCACTGGAGTTGGTGGGCTTCTGAGAAGTATATGTAGGAAGAAATAATTTGCACTTTAATTAAATGTGCAGATAGGTTAAGACACTTGGTTACACATGTCCCTTCTTAATTATGGAACAAAACTGTTTTCCAAAACTTGTTCACTTTGGTTAAACATGGGCTGGAGAAACTGTAATGCTTGCACATTTGATTTTGTTTATCGCAGCCCTCTTGAGATAACATCGCAACACTGGAATATATTCATCCATAGTTACACATATTGTGTAATCTCATGGCATAAATAGTAGTTAGACGTGAGATTTCTGAAGAGGTTATCAGCCCTGCCCTCCCAGAGGAGTACGGTACGTCTGGCCAATTGTGTTTCACTTCAAAGCTGGAACATGGTTTTGCAATTTTATGAGTGTACAAGCACTAACATATATCAGTATTTCCCCAGTCATAGTGTTCTGTATTCTCTTCAGACTGTATTTTGGGGGGGACAGGGTGGGGTTTGTCATGTTTTCAAGTAAATTATTTATGCATTTTAAAAACAAACAACTTTTCCTTTAATTGTCCTTTTTTGCAGACATCCCATGTTATATGGTATTTACACACTGATTTTGTGAAAAGGAACATAATTATAGAAGTTTTTCAAGGATAAACGTATTTGCACAAGGCTGTGTATTCAGACCGCACAAATGAAGCTAACATACACTATTTGTTTGCCTATTTGGACCCAAAAACCTGCTGTTTAGTTAACTAAAAGCTCCATAGCTGTCTGAAGACTGATCTGCACTGTTAGGAGATGGAACAGAAGGGCTTTACATCTATTTAGTTTTTTAATTTGTGTAATAAAGTTGTGGGTTTTTACAGGAAAAACCAATCTGTTCAGTAGTAAAAATAGAGGATTAGGTATTAGTTTAGCTTAGATTCCCTTCCACTTAAAAATAATGGCCAGAATTTTCAGATTTAAATATTAGGCTGTTAAATCTATATGTAAGTGCCTAATAATGATTTGAACTAGGTGCCACATGGTTTTAAGGCTGACTTCAACAAAATGGTAGAAAATACTAGTTTCACAGGTAGTTGTGATGAAATACACCTTACACCATATTAACCTACCACGTTAACAGAACTTAACCAGATAAACTGAAGTTGTAGTGTGGATTTTACAGTTGTTGCTACAAAAATGAAACTTAGTCCTACCATTGAAGTTTTGCACTAAAAGTGTCGCAGTTTGACATACCTGTTTTTCTTTTATACTGTTTCCTACAGACAGCCATCCTGTATTGGTCCAGATTACACCCTAAACATGATCAGGACTGCAATGCTTTATTCTTTAACGTAAGCTTTTTGTGTCTCTCTTCCTAAATATAAAGCATACCATAATACCTGATTCAAATTTATTATTCAATCTGAATGATATGGTTATAACAAACCAAACAATTATATTCTGATGTGTTTTTTTAAAAAAAAAAGTTTAGACATAAAGTATTGTGGTTGAGTTTGAATTTTTTTTGCAGAAAATATTGAATTAAATACATAACGGCTTCAAAATCAGCTATAAGTCAATATTTTCATCCAATGCTTTACCACTTCATTTTCACCAAAATGTTTGTCAAAGCCTTTCTTCTTCCCAGTTAACCACTGACTCCAGCAGTGCTCATGTTAAAGCTAAAACATTGCTGCTATAAATTCAGCTGTTGATAGAAACTTAATCTGTGCATACTTCAAAGTGTACGTAACATTTTAACTGATACTCCTTTTAAAAAAAAAAAGTTACATACCAGCTAACATTTATGTTGGCATTGGTTAATGTAAATTGATTTGTGTTTCATACAAAAAAGCAATTCAGACCAAGATTTATCCCCCAAAATAGTTCAAAATATTAACATTTAAAATTTAAGCCCTTTTGGCAGGTTGATGACACCATTGTATTTTGGTTTAGGGACCCGAGATTCATAACAGCTTGGTTTTCTTGCTGCTCATTCTGAGTACCTAAAGTGTTCTTTTTTCTTTTTTTTGACAAGGGACAGTAGGTAGTGGAGGAGGACGAAAGTGGGATTTACATAAATACTTATACCTCCCTGAACAATAAAGAGGTGGCATCAGGAGTTGTTGGATATTTAGCTTTGGTGCAAGAAGAATGTTTCTAGGTTATGAAATGTTTGAAAATTATGACTGTGCAAGAGATCTCTTGTTCTTAAGGTGCTGGAGAGGAAAAAGAAGAAAATGTGTATTTGCATTTCTGTTGTCTTTATGTCACTACTTTTTGTGAACAAAGCACATTTATTAAAAAAAAATCCAAAACCAAAACAAACTGAAAACCTTTTTTTAAAATTGTTTCTTTGGGGTGGAGCTGTCATCCTTTTTTCTTCCTGTGCAATCAGTTGAAATCTGTGAAACCAACGCATAGTTATTTTCCTTATTGTCAAGAAAATAGTTGTTGGGTTTATTTTATGAACAACTGAATTATAGTAAAGATGTTAAATTTGGTACTTCAATTTCAGCTTCTACATCTCAGTAGTGGCCTTTGCTTTACAGAAGGGTTTTTGGAGTTACTTCAGTTGATCCTGTATTGTGTTTCTTTGCCTACCCGCTTAGGATGCACCCACTTTATAATGCAGTTCCTCTCTTATCTCTCTAGGTGTTTTTAATTTTTCCTCCATCTCCCTGAAATATTTATGCAGCACTTCTTGTGCATTGGCCCTTTGAGGTCATTACTACATTTTTCTACATGGTGATTTTGAGTACTGGAGGTGTTGGGAAAGGATGGCAGTGGCAAAAGAAACCCAAAAAACTGAAAATGCAAGGCTTCTACTCAGATCCAGATTCTAAGAAAATTAGACTTCAGCAGAACTGAAGTGTGTCCCTAGCACTACAGAGCCAGCTGGTGTATTCTGGTCTCTTACTTGACAGTGAAGATCAGAAAACGTGATTTCACAGCTGTTCGCAGTATTGCTTCCTCAAGAATCTTTCCATGCTTTTCTGCTTCAGGGAGACTTGCTGACTTGCTTTTAAAAGTGTGATCTCCATGAATCAGCAGCGTATCTTTGATTCCTTGCCTTTGGGATACATATATATTCAGGTTTTCTGCTCATTTTTCCTCGTTTCCTCAATTTTCCTCAATTCATTGTTTTGTACATGTAGAACAGCAGGAAGATTTTTTTTTTTTGGCAGGGTTGCATTTCAGAGACTTGCACAGAAACTTAGTTGGTCTTTTTACTTTTTAAATAAAATATTCTTCAATAAGTTCAACAAGTATTTGCTAAATTCCTAAATCACGGCTGGACAGATAGGGTACCAATTAAGTGTGGTCCATGATGCTGGTTAGACCATCTGAAGCAGGTGGCATTTACTAAGCAGCAGAGATTTCTGCTGTTCTGCTTGTTGAAGGAAAATCCCTTTGCTGCCTTTTTTTTTTTTCTTTTAAAAAAACCCCAACAAACATGTAATTTATAGGCCTGTTGGCCAGTTTTACTTAAAATTTGAAAAGAGGTAAGGATTTTGGAGATGAGTGAGATCTATCAGTTGTCTGAATGGTTGAGGCAGGAAAGGGCGGGTTGTGATGGAGGGATCCCAGGAACAAAGGACATGAATCGGCAGCAGGCCAGCCCTCTTGCAGTTCAAAGAGCCCCTGTGCAGCAGCTGTCTAAACTTCATTCAAACTCCCACCTACCCTTGTTTTGTCTGTCTAAGCAATGGAGCTGTTAAATAGATCCAGAAACTTCCCATTCTCGCCCACCTGCCCGCAAGGGCCTGATCAAAATGTACATTTCCAACACAAAGTGTTGTGAAACGCTGATGGTCAAGGAGGAGTGTGTCCCACAGAGCACAAGGGTGGTGAAAGCTGAAAACTTTTGTTTGGGAAGCAGGAGTCAGTCTGGGACCAGCGTCCTCTCCCGGAGAAGGCTCCTGCTCACAAATGATGGGAAAGGCTGGGCAGGCACCGGTCCCTCTTGCAATCCTGATTCAAATGCAGCTTTCCCTTTTCTGCGACCTAAGCATCAGTTGATGGTATTTATAAGTTTGGATTGGTTGGGGTTTTTGTCTCATTCTTCCTTTTAAAGGGCATCTAGTCCAACCTCCCCTGCAATGAGCAGGGACATCTTCAACTAGAGCAGGTTGCTCAGAGCCCCGTCCAACCTGACCTTGAATGTTTCCAGGGATGGGATGTCTTCCACCTCTCTGGGCAACCTCTGCCAGTGTTTCACCACCCTCACTGTAATAAAAATGTCTTCCTTCTATCTAGTCTAAATCTTCCCTCTTTCAGTTTATAGCCATTATCCCTTGTCCTGTTGCAGCAGGCCCTGCTAAAAAGTTTCTCCCTATCTTTCCTGTATGTCCCCTTTAAGTACTGGAAGGCCACAGTAAGATCTCCCTAGAGTCTCCTCCAGGTTGAAGGATCCCACCTCAGCCTGTCCTCATGGGAGAGGTGCTCCAGCCCCTCTGATCACGTTCATGGCCCTCCCCTGGACCCGCTCCGACAGGTCGGTCTCTTTCCTGTGCTGAGGGCTCCGGAGCCGGACGCAGCGCCCCAGGTGGGGTCTCACCAGCCTGGAGCCGAGAGGCCGCACCTCCTCCCTCCACCCGCTGGCCACCTTTCGTTCGTGCCCGCCACCGACATGCTGAATTCCCTGAGCGCCAGTCGGAGCTGCGGCGCCGGCGGGAACAC
>VZSF01006075.1:756865-817283 GCA_013398295.1 Chionis minor | reverse complement strand
GGGGGGACGCGGGCCCTCTGCGCGGGGCGGCAGCTTCCCGGGGCGGCCGGTGGCGGTCAGCAGCGCGGCCCCGGCAGCGCCCGCTCCGCCGGGACAGACGGCGGCGTGAAACCTGCCGGGCCGGGCCGGCAGCCGGTGCCTCGCCGCTGCCCTCCGTTTGTCTGACACCGGCCACCCGCAGTACGGCCCCCGCAGACTGAGTCGCTCAGCTGAGGCTGGAGTCTGCTGTGTTAATACGTTAGCTAAATACGAATTTTTTGTTTTCTAAAAAAAAAAAAAGTCTCACAGAGTTGCTTTTTTTAAAAAAGCAATGCACTGAAGTGGGAGAATAAAACCAGAGGAAAAGAGGATGTAGCACTTCAGATAGGCCTCGTGTTGTATCAGCTGCAGTTAAACTACTGACCCATTTTTGAGTTTGGGGTCCTTTTTCAACTTTCTTACACAAATTAGGATGAAAACTGCTTTGGGAATGCTGCTCCTTTGCGTGTAGGAAAGCTCTTGGATAGTTTAGTCTCGAAATCTCTACTTAGGTGCCAGGTTTTGCTTAACATTGTGTTTGCAAAAGTTGACGAGTATTTAGAAGTGGGTGTATGCATCCTGTTTGTTTTGAATCTAAATGTGGTTTGCTCAGAAATGCAACTCAGAAGTTGCAACCCAAAACATTAAAGGATTAGTTTAAAGACCAAACAAATACAGCACTCTCTCCTGTGACTTTGAAGAGTCAAAGTCTTAACAAAAACAAGTAACAAATAGCCGTGTTTTAAAGGATAAATTGGATACTGGAATTTCTCATTAAAATTGCCTGAATTGCTGTGTGACATTTATTTGGCGGTAGCTACGTGATGGGATACGTTAATCATGAAAATGCTCCTTTTCCTCTTTTTCTCCAAAAGTTGACATGCGTTTTGGTTAGAAAAATACTAATGATTAGTAGTGTGGTTTAGTAGTGCACCTTTTTGCTGATTGGCTCAGGAAGAGGAGGCTGCATTCACAGTTGGCGCTTTGTCATTTTGCAAATACTTGTCTCTCGAGCAGACTTTGTGCCTTTCCGCTAGGAACAGGAGTGTCCCACCGCCGGCACCTGGCTCGGCAGGTGGGGCGGCAGCACGGGAGCTTCTATTTTACGTTCCTCTCGATGCGATGGTAGCAAAACTCCACTTGGCATGAGCTGAACCAGCCCCAGTCGTTTTCTGTCGGAGTGGCAGCTTGCCGGCAAGGGAGTTCACTCATGCAACGATCCCACCAGAAAATAATTTAGTGACGGCAGCAAAATTTTCAGCCAGGCATTAGGTGGGAGCTTCCACCCTTTGCATGTGAGCCAGCCTGCTGGCTTCCGGGAGGCTGATGTCCAAGGGAATACGTACAGTATTAGCCCTTTGACTTGGAGGGGTTCCAGAAAGGCTCAGGAATCAAGGTAACAGGACGGGATGGCAGATGTGCTTCGGCGCAGCAGCAGTCGCGTGTCAGTGCTGTGGGTTGGAAAGAGAGGTGACATCGTCCCTCTGTACTCGCTGATCTTAAAGGTCTTTTCCAACCTAAATGATTCTATTCATGGTTTGAACAAGAGATAACTTGGCGGGGGGGCATATGTAGGCATTGAAATAAATGGCTCAAGTTATCCATAAAATGAATGTTGATTGTAGTATGAGAAACACTGAGACTGCAGACAGTGCTATGATACCCAATACATTGTGACCTGGAGTATGATAACTAACTTTCAGCTGTATTATCTGTATAAAGTAGAAACAAATGGTTTCAAAGGTTGAGGGGAACAGTAAGTATATTTCCAAGTGAGGGGAGAAATATTACGAGATATTAAGCATCCAGGCAACTCGGAATTAAGTTTATATGTATAAAATGTTAATGAGTACTATGAAAATGCACAGTTGAAATCCAAAGAACTTGAACTTGGAATGGAATCATGTAACAACCATTTGCTTTGAGTATATGGTATGTATTCTGTTTCACATAAACAGATTTTTAATGCATAGTTCTTCCAAGTAACATTGGCAATGTTGTTAGGTATTTAACATAATTTGAAAATACATTTTAGCAAACTTAAGTAATTTAAACAACAGGATTTCTTAGGCTTAGTTTGTCTCTACATCAAGTAGTTAAGCTGGTTTTACATTGGGTGTTAGTCTTCAGATCAGCAAAGCTTATGGGCATATCAGTCAATTCACTTTTGCTGTTCACTGGTTTAAAAAATGAGAATTTAAAAATCAGGAGAGAATAAAGTCTTAAGTTTTGAGTTTCAGTTGAAGTGCCCTTTCTTACTTCCCCCAGCATTATAAATAAGAGCTGTAAGCTTTAACCTGGCTCTGAGTGTTCTTGACACATTGGTTGCCTTGTCATACCACTAACTCTTCAGAAGTCTCTATAGTATCGGCAATTAGGTGATTACTTAAAAAACAATAGAGGCTACATATGAGTCTTCTTACATGTTGGGAACTCTGCCCATAATCTGTATAACCGTGCACTTAGATAAACTTTTTGTTAATAACTTTGAAAGCAAATATAAATGCCACACGGGATTTCAGTAAGTTTTAAGTAATGGAATTTGGACAACTTCCAGGGCTCTTTGTAACTTGTGACACTTCTTAAAATTTAAGGATGAAACAATATTGATGCAGATTTTCTCATTTCTGTACTTTCTTGTGATCCACCTGTTGTTTTCTGCCTTATTTCCTCTGGAGGTACAGGCTCTGTTTCGTTCATTCAGTGACTCCTGGTTCAGAGTTTCTGGGCACAAAAGGATCAAAAATCAGAAGTACATGTGGGTTTCTTTACATGTAGTTTCACAGAAAACTTGTTCTCTGAGTATTCTCATCAATTTGTCTCTTATAACACATTTTGCATCCAGAGTAGGGTTGTGACTTCAAAATACAAACCTTTTTTGGCTTTAACTAGAGCGCTCTGAACCGTGCCTCCGACAACTTTGTGACAAGTAGGAAAGTATATAAATACAGTGAAACTGAGATTTTCATGGAAGTAGATTTTCCTCAATAACTTTTTTCCCCTAATTATAGTAATTAGTAGAATTGTTTATGTGTAAACTCCAGAAGATTAAACACCGATAGAATTACTGTGTTCCTCGTTTTCAAGACTTGAGTTCAGACCAGGAAGAAGCTGTTCTGGTTTAACCCCAGCTGGCAACTAAGTCCACGCAGCCACTTGTTCACTCCCCCTGGTGGGATGGGCGAGAGAATCAGGAGAGTAAAAGTGAGAAAACTTACGGATTGAGATAAAGACAGCTTAATAGGTAGAGCAAAAGCCGCACATGCAAACAAAGCAAAACAAGGAATTCATTCACTACCTCCCCTTGGCAGTCAGGTGTTCAGCCATCTCCAGGAAAGCAGGGCTCCATCATGTGTAACAGTTACTTGGGAAGACAAACACTGTAACTCCGAATGTCTCCCCCTTCCTTCTCCTTCCTCCAGCTGTATATGCTGAGCATGATGCCATATGTGGTCAGTTGGGCTCAGGTGTCTTGGCTGTGTCCCCTTCCAGCTTCTTGGGTGCCCCCTGCCTTCTTGTTGGCAGGCCAGTATGAGAAGCTGAAAAGTCCTTGGCTGCTTAGCAACAACTAAAATATTAGTGTGTTATCTACATTATTCTCATCCTAAATCCAAAACACAGCGCTATACCAGCCACTGGTAAAAAATTAACTCTACTCCAGCTGAAACCAGGACAGAAGCTTATCCTGTAAAATAGAAATGAGTTCCAGTGATGTCTGCCTAGCCATGATTTCTTACAAAATTCCCCTAAACATACTATTATCTGTTCCTATACAATACTTAAAAAGAAAAGCATGTTGGTTAAATGGGTTTGGGTAGGAGATGCTTATGTTCTGCATATAATACTTACACTGATCATTTTGTTTGGGTTTTATTGTGGGGGAAAAAATTGGGTTAGGGGGTTGAAAATGAAGGCTTTGATTTTTTATTAAGAGAAGTCTCTGAAAATGTCGCCAGATCAGTTGATAAATCTGTCTGTCCACTCCCCTTCTGTGAAATGGAGATGATGGCCATGTGTTTTTTCATTATCTACTGTGGATTAAGTTCGTTAACTGATCGTAAAGTTCTTTTTGTAAATCCTGTAGCTGTTTGACTACTAAAAAGAAGTCATGCAAAGCTTATTAAAAGGTTTAGTATAAAGTGAGAACTTACCAAATGTAACGGGGAAGTAAACCAATGTTTTAAAGCAATATTCAATTATTTTAGACGGTAATGGATGTCATAGCAATATTTTGGATACCCATAGATATCTAATATAGATACCTAATGATGGGGTTTGTGGAAAAATTGCACAGGCCAGCTTTGGTTTACCTTTTCCTCTCATTCAAATTATGAAATAAGATTTATGCAGAACCCATTTTATATTGGTTTTAATAATGACGCCAATTTGAATGTCCTTTAGCAACACGCTTACTTGGTCTTTCTGATGTGTTTTTTAATTCAGGTGTTAAACTCCTTGGTGAGAAGGGATGCGCCGTGTTTATGCTATATATGATTAAAAGGAATGATTTACCATTAAAACTTTTTTAATTCTTCTTCCAGGGCTTCGGTGATTCTGGACCGCTGTTACTGAAATGATACTACAGAAGGCGGCAATTGCATCGTGTTTGTTGGATGAAACCCAAATATTTACGTTCAGTCAAGTGGGTAAAAGCCCCTAACTGCAGTTTACATGTGTAGGTCACTGCGTTACTGTGTTAGTCATTGTCTCTATGCAGCAATGACAAGGCTAGAAGAAGCAAACAGAGAAGTGAACATGCACTCATCCGTCAGATACCTTGGCTATCTTGCCAGAATCAACCTGCTGGTTGCCATTTGCATGGGCCTTTACGTCAGGTGGGAAAAAACGGCAGATGCACTGATTTTAGTAATATTTATTCTGGGGCTCTTTGTTCTTGGAATTGCCAGCATACTGTACTACTATTTTTCAATGGAAACAGCAAGTTTGAGTCTCTCCAACCTTTGGTTTGGTTTTTTGCTTGGCCTTCTCTGTTTTCTTAATAATTCTGCCTTCAAAACAGATGCGAAAGAAGAAGCTACTAAATATCTGCTCCTCTCTGCCATTGTTTTAAGGATATTATGTGCTTTGGTTGAGAGGATTTGTGGTTGTATCCATCATCGACCGACTCTGCTGACAACAGTTGAATTTTTGGAGCTAGTTGGATTTGCAATTGCCAGCACGACTATGCTGGTGGAAAAATCTATGAGTATTATTCTGTTGGTCATGGCTTTGGCCATGTTGATTATTGACTTACGTATGAAATCTTTTTTGGCAATTCCAAATTTGGCAATTTTTGGAGCCATTGCATCCTTACTCTTTTTTCCGTCACTGCAAATCCCCACAAACCCATTTGCCTTGGCATGTTTCTTCAGCTGCCTGATTTCAGATCCCCTTCTCGACGTTTACTTCAGTGGACTTTCGGTTACTGAACGATGGAAGCCCTATTTGTACCGTGGTAAAATTTGCAGAAGACTTTCTGTCATCTCAGTTGGAGTCATTGAACTGATCTTTTTCATTCTTGCCGCCTTTAAACTACGAGATTTGGATCTCTGGTATTTTGTGATACCTGGTTTTTCTATTTTTGGAATTTTCTGGATGATCTGTCATGTGATTTTTTTTATAACTCTGTGGGGATTTCACACAAAACTAAATGACTGTCACAAAGTATACTATACCCACCGCGCAGAAAACAACAGCCTTGACAGAGTTATGGCATCTAAAGGAATGCGTCACTTCTGTTTAATTTCGGAGCAGCTAGTATTTTTCAGCCTTGTCGCAACTGCTGTTTTGGGAGCTGTTTCTTGGCAGGTAAATAATAATCTCTTTATCCTGATCTCCCTCTTGAGAATGCTCCTGAGAATTGTTGGCTCCTTAAAACTCCTGTGACACTTGATAGTGTGCTGTGGCTC
Source organism: Chionis minor (assembly GCA_013398295.1). Classification (NCBI taxonomy): domain Eukaryota; kingdom Metazoa; phylum Chordata; class Aves; order Charadriiformes; family Chionidae; genus Chionis; species Chionis minor. The sequence goes on along the minus strand of VZSF01006075.1, from coordinate 811,356 downwards.
AGCAAGTCAAAATTGGAACCTTTGGTTTCACTTTCACATAATTTAACGCTTTGTGCTGCATTGTCTGTGGCCTGTTAAGGCATTTGGAAGATGCCGGCTTCTTTATGTGGGCAGAATGGGAAGAATTGATGCTTCCAGGGCAAAAGAAGTGTGCAAAGTATTTTACATTTACCTACTTAGAAAATTATTTTGCTTTTGAATTCGTTGTGCCATAAAACTTGCTTTCAAAGTACATCACGGTGTTGAACCCTAGTAATGCTCACTATATTGAGGGCTTTTCTTACGGACTATTTTAATTGAATCAAGGCAAATTCATGTTTTAAGAAAGGAATTTTAAATAATTTTGCTTTGCATTTAACAATAGTGTAGAGTTAGAGGTCAGCAGATGGTAAATTGTTGTCATGTGCTTTACGTGTCTTATTTTCAAATCCAGTTATGCACCACAGGGTATGTCCTCTGAAAGACCAGTTCTTAAAAGCACACAGTGTTTTGGGACTTTTCTTTCCATTTCTAAATTAAGGACATTGTCTTTTCTTTAACAGAAAACATACATTTCTCTCATAATGTTTGTTCTGTGCCCAAGTTAAAGTACATTGTGTGATGTCACAGTTGCTAGGGTGAAAGGGAGTTTAGTGTCTATTTTCTTTTTTAAGCTGATCTAAAAACTAACAGCAATCATTTTTCTACCTGTGCATCTCTTAAGTAAATTATGTGTATATATATATAGTAATCATAATAACATGTAAAGACTATATATTACTTATGGCAGATCCAATTTACAGAAACGTCTCCATAGTGTTTCCAAAACAATTTGCTGCCCATTCCTGCAGATTTTCCTAGATTAGATAACCTTGTGGATGATAGGCTTTACAGAACTTGGTGGAAAAGGAGATTTACAGTTATTTTGTGAGGTTTTGGGGGGGGTGTTTTTTTGGTATGGTTTTGTGTCTTTTTGGTTTGGTGGGTTTTTTTTTTTCCTTTTAATATTAGAGGTTAACAGACAAGCCTAGGAGGAAGGCTGGGTAGTTTTGCTCTTTCCTTGGGAAAGTATTAGCATGCATAGCTGCAGTGTGTAGGCTTGCAGAAAGGACAAAAGGAGGAAATAGAATCAGAAAGAAGTAGATACGAAAAATCCCCAAAATGTATTTACAGAAAGTGAAGGTGCTAATGCACCAGAAGAAGCGGAATGGGAAGGTGGTTTGGGAGACAAACAATAAAGATGGAATCACAGAGTCACTGGGGTTGCGAGGGACATCTGGAGATCATCTGGTCCAACCCCCCTGCCAGAGCAGGTTTGCCTAGAGCGGATTGCACAGGAATATCAGCACGCTAATACTTGCCAACTTCCATGCTTATGAGAAATGTGTGATGTTATCAAAATGCTAGTCTTTAATTTTGATATGCTAGATGACTTTTTCAGTAAAAGCAATTTTTCACTGTATCTCTCAGACAGTCTTACTAATTTCTCTCTCCTTGCCCTCCTCCTTTTACATCCTGAGAGATACTAGTTAATAATTATGTAGTTTTAAAATTACTTGGATGTAGTCATTGCACCTAGTCACACCTAAGAGAGCAGTCAGAACGAATCAAGTGTGTAAGTTGTCCGGGTAGCCACTGGAGAGAGGCAGTTTCTTTTGGTGGCACCCAGGGTCTGTCTGCAGGGAGTGAACCCCCAGCCTTGGACAGAATCTTCAGGGGAAGGACTGTCTCTCCCCCCATGCATCCACTTAAAGCACACAGGCGCTTCCTGCAGGAGGACTGCTTCATGACTGCAAGCTGTGACCCTCAGCAAGGAGGACTGGGTTCATACCCACCTTGTTGCTTTTTTCTCTTCACGGTGATTGATAATTCTTTGTAATTTTTTTCTCTCTCTGTCCACTGCCCCAAAATAACACGTAACACTGTTACGTGTCTGATAATTTTCAGTCCTCTAACGCTGAAGAAGTGCTGTGGAATGACTTGTGCAGAATCATTCTCAAGAAACAAACCTGAAATGCATCTAAAATCTTAATATTTGTTGTTGGCTGATTTCAGTTTTTAGCGTCCTGTGTGTAAATAAGATAAGCTGTTGCTCATTGCCTCTGTCTGATAGGTTGTGTATTTGCCTATTCAGTGGAAAAAGGAGCAATTGCAGGGGCAAAAAGTGAAAGGCATCATAATTTTACCTGTCAGGAAATTCAGGTTTTTATTATAATAATTTAGTTTTAGTGCATAATTACATTTACATTTCTTTTACTATATTTATATTTCTTTCATCATGTATTTCTAGTAATCAATTAGATTAAGATTATGAATGCAGTTGTCTCCAACTAAAATAATTCCCACTTCTGAAGATGTTGTGATGTTTGCCTTGCAGATCACGGTGCCTATTTCATCTGTTGTCAGAAAATGAAGTACTTTATCAGACCTGGCCAGACCGTAATTTAATAAATGGATGTATCGTTTATACTAGTGATAGCAGGAAACTCTGGCCTCTTCTGTATTTTTCTAGGTAGTATCAGGTTTCAAAATAATGAGAAGTAAGAAAGCAATAATGCATGAGCACACAATTTACCCTCTGGCGGGGCGCTTGCTTATTTCTAGAGGTTTAAGGAAACTAGTATTTATTCTTCTTTGTAGGGGGAATTCAAGGCCTCAAGACTCTACAATCCTGTGCTGGATTTTTGAGTCTACTGTTTCAGGGGGTCTAAGAAGCTCAACAGTAGAGCAGCAAACAAGCTTCTCCAGTGAATGTGTACTTTCCTTACAGTGGTTTGTATGTACTGTAACAGTTAAAGTAGTAAATCAGGCTGTTAGAGAAAACTCTCTTCCTTTCCTCTTTTAAAAAGTAATGGTTGTTACCAAATATGTAGTGGATTGGGATTACAGGGTTTTGTTTAGGTTTGTTTAGTTTTTAAGAAAGCTTTGCTGCAGAAAAAAAACTGGTGACATTGCTATGTGGTAGAAAGAGAACTAAGGGCTGTGTTAGATGCCTTTCCATGAAAACATCAGCTTAATGTTTATTAGTGGCCAAAAAAGAAAATTAAATACTGGGAATTATTAGGGAAGAACTGGAGGTATCATTATGCCACTGTATAAATCCAGAGCTTCTATATTTTGAATAACTGTGCAATTCTTACTTGCCATCTTATAGATAAGAAAACATGGGAAGGTTCAGAGAAGGGTGACAAAATTCATTATAGACATGAAACAGTTCACGTGGAGGGAATGAGTAAACAAGGATGCTTCAGTCAGGAAAAGAGGAAACTAAGTGAGAATACGATGAACATATAAAATGTGTGTGATGTGGGAGAAGGTAAATAATAAGAGGCAACAAAGGATCAGTTCCAGTGCAAAAGTTGAAGGGAATCAAGTCATCAAGAAGCAGGTTGGAGCCTTGGAAAGGTACTTTCTAACAGTCAGCTCTAAATAATTAGCATATAAAAGGTCTAACTCAGCTCTGTGTGTTAGGTTACAGCCAGAAATGGGGTTGTGGAAGGGAGGGGTTCTGTTTCGTGGAAAACTTTGTTACAGGTGCATCATATATGCCCTTTTAGCATTTTTAATAACTGTAACGTCTGTGCATCATGTAAATCTGAAGTGTATGAAAGGTCAAGACCTGAAGAGATAGTTGTCTGCTAATTGGTGGCCAGAAGTATCCTATTTGATTAAAATTGCCAGAAAACTATCAAATCTCTTTCTGTGGAAGGGCCTTTAAAGTGAGGTCACAACTCTCTGTTGCACACACATTAGTTTTGTGACTCGTGCAGCACTCATGTTGAGGCTGGAAGTCCTGTTGGCCAAAGACCTTTCTTTAAAGGAAGCTTAGCCCTTGTAATAAGCCACAGGTTGAACATCTTTATTCCCGATGTTTCCATTTGTGCATGGGAAGAACTTTGGCTCCTGAAAGTAGAATCTCCCTCCAAGAGATCAAGCTTTAAATGTGAAGAGCAGAATTGTCAGGTCTGCCTGAAACTGGAGGATGAGCTCAGGAAGCACAAGAAGAGTAAAAGTAATTTGTTAAAGCTGATTGCATGCAAAAATGGAGTAACAACTTTTCAGTGGGGCGTGTTTCAGTTGGGACACAGTCTGCCTTGAGAATAATTCCCACTTTGATTGGAACGGAAGGACGCCTTGACTTGTCGGTAGGAATACATTGAAATTTTCCTTGCAAAATCTGCAGGAAGTGTTCTGCGCCCCCCTTTACATTTGTGTGAGTAATTTCAGTCAGATCAATAGACTCTTTAACTCCAATATACTCATTTCAGCAATTACTCATGTGCTTGTCCATAATTGGGCTCTTGGATGAGGCAAGATCCAGCGGAAGTCATGCAAATGACTCAGGCATCACTTCTTTCAGAAGCCAATAAAATGATGAAAAAATTGCAGATGTAAGTCTTAGAATTTGCGAGCAAAGATCTTGGAAAGGTTTGGAGGAATCTTTTTCTCAGAAATTTAAAATCAGATTTTGCTAAGTGTTCTATGCCAAAGTAACAGTACATTTTTTCTGAATTACTGGCCAAAGAGAATTATTATCCCTGGAAGACCTGTATTTAATATTACCAAGAGAAAAAAATGAACTATGTCAGACTCGGGTAAAGTAATGGAATGAAGTACTTTCAGTACATTATTCTTGAGTTTAGTGAATTTTATGGGTTAGTAAAATAATAGTATTCATGATATGCTTGAGTACTTGTACTTAGTAATATTGAACTTGAATTATTCAGGGAAGAAAAGTTAGTTTATTGTATGAATGAGTATTTTCTTGTTTTGGGGAGAGCTAATGATTTTGTAGTCTTTATTGGGCTGTGATTGCCTGGTGTTTTGTGATAGCTCAATTTACAATGCCTTTATAAAGTTGAAGATGGTGACTGATGGTATCTGAAGGGGGCCGAGAAGAAAGTTGGAGAGGGACATTTTACAAGGGCATGTAGTGATAGGACGAGGGGTAATGGCTTCAAACTGGAAGAGGAGAGATTTAGATTAGATCTCAGGAAGAAATTCTTTACTCTGAGGGTGTTGAGGCGCTGGAACAGGTTGCCAAAGGAAGTTGTGGAAGCCCCATCCCTGGAAGTGTTCAGCCAAGGTTGGATGGGCCCTTGAGCAACCTGGTCTGGTAGGAGGTATCCTTGCCCGTGGCAGGGTGCTTGGAACTAGATGACCTTTAAGGTCCCTTCCAACCTAAACCATTTTATGATTCTATGACTTTTTTAACTTCTCTAAAACCAATTTTCTGAAGAGTAAGAATTTTTCTAAGTAACATCTATGTTTACTTGCACATACTTCTGTTAACATCACAGATTAAATAACTTTTTTGAATGCAAATCATATCCAGTCTTCCTCCTTCGTTTTCCCCTGCTTTTCCTCCTGATTTGTACTTTTAATCCAGTCCTCCTCAGGCTTTGCTAGTCCAGTTTATTTTTTTTTTCTTTTTCGTCCTGGTGTCCCTGCTGCATCCTTTTTACGTATTTTCTCAAATAACCATGCCGCTCCTGGTTTTTGGGTTTTTTTTTTTCCTCTCTTTCTCTCTGTCTGTCTGGTCGTCTTTAGTTCCCACCTTTCTTTTCCTCACTGTCAGTTTCCCTCTCCTTGCCGATTTGACTTGCATATCTGTGCCTCATTATTTCTTCACAGGCTTGTCAGTTCAGTTTCTTTTGCAGTACTATTCTTCCCTCTTTCCCCACTGTTTCGTCATGTCTTAAGCTTAGGTCATGAAGGGGATCACTGGTGACAAGCGAAAGAAAGTCTTAATTGTGAGTCTAAAATATCTGATTTATGTGTTAAGCTTGCTGTCAAAGTCTCATTAATTTCAGAATTCAAAGTTCTATATTAAAAAAAAAAAAAAATCCCAGCCATTTAGTGTGCTTTTAAATTGACAACCACTTCTGGTTTTCCTGGGAGAAATGCATGTAGACTAAAGCATAGGTTTTCCCATGGTTAGAACAGGATGGGAAACAACACATTAAATCCATCTGCCAGTGAACATGACAACTATTTTCTGCAAACTGTTTTCTAGGTGTTCCCAGTGCTGTTTTAAATAGTCAGAAGTAGTGGATTATTTATTGTTCTCCAGAGACTGTTCTTTCATTCAATAGCTTGTTATAAGGCTGTTTCCTCTGCTAGTTGATCTACATTGTAACTTTACCAATTTTGTCTTTAAGCTTCTTTTTACTTGTAATATATATATCTTGTTTTCGTTTGGAATAAGCTATCCATCAAATATTTGTAGATTAGTTATTATATTATCCTTTTTCTCCTGAGCCTTCTCTATCATGGAGTATATATACTTCTTTGTTTTTCCAGAATCATTGCAGAGGAGCTAAGCAGAACTCTATTTTATATTTACTTGTGTGTGTATGGATATATAAAAATAGATAAATATTATTCAGCTTGGATAATGGAAAGCAGGGAGGAAATTTTGCTTGGAAACACACAAAGACATCTTTTTAAGCCTCCTCAGTTGTTGGCATACAATCCTGGGCAGCCTGTTCTAGGTGGCCCTGCTTGAGCAGTGGGTTGGACCAGCTGATTTCCAGAGACCCCTTCCAACCTCAACCATTCGGTGATTCTGTGATCATCTTAGTTGACATATGTTTAGTAATTTATTTCTATTTTAATCAGAAGGGCTCTTCTATAGGTCTTTGTAACTGGCTTCCAATTTAAACTAGTGATTCTTTTTTTTTTTTTCCCCCATCCTCATTATTTTCATCAGTCACATGTCAGTAATGCTCCATACAGTTCCAATATGGTTCCACTTCCAACAGTGGTTTACTCCTTAGGAGTGGAGTTGTTCTATTGGTGAATATAAAATCATATGTCTTGGCTGTAAAATCCCTCTAAATTCTTCTGGTGTTTTAACAGTCACACTTAACAATAAGCGTTGCTTGAATAGCTAAAGAAAGTGGAAAGATAATGCTAGTAGTGAATCTCATCAATCTTTTATTGTCTGTCATTTCAGTCATCAGAGGCAAGAAGTACATTTTTTTTTATCTTTTTTACATTATTTGAAATGAGAACACACTGCGTATTTCCTAAATACTCATTTAGAAGAAGACAGACAAAGGCAAAAAACCCACAGACTGAGAGATGAAATGACTTCTTATGTTTTCAGTGGGATTGCTGAAATGGTCCCCATCTTCTGTTTGCTTTTTGAGCAGTCTGTCTGGAATCGATGGGTGCTTGGAGTACGTGGATGTACTGCAGGCTGAGATTGCCAGCGCAGTCAAAAACAGAATGAAAATGGGCTGCACAGATGAAAGAATAAAATCTCTTTCTGGCTTCACCTATGCATCCATGGCCATCTGCTCCATTAAGGACCAGCCATCAAATCTTTTGGATTTAGTAAAGCACTGACAGTCTCCACCTGGCATCTGAGCTGTTATCTTAAAAGAGGGACCTATCTTCGGATTTACAGTAATTACTAACTTGGATATTATTTTTTCCATTTCAAATTCTTACAGTTTAGGTATTTTAAAATGCCACCATTCAGCGCTGAATTAAAATACTTTATTATCTTACTAAAGAGCTTCTCTAAACATCATAAATCATTCTTTATTTGTTAGTGATATATTTCTTCTAAATCAAAACTGCTGAAAAACTGCTGACAGCAAGTGCCAGCATCTTTACATTAGATATATGTTTATACATGTAAAATATACATACTAACAATACTTTCCTACTTCATAGTGTAAGATGGCCACTAAATGAAGATGAAGTTGTGCCTTCAGGTGGAGCTGAGTTGATTCATAACACTGCAGAACATATTTCCCATTTCTCTTCAATATTTGTTACAAACTAAAGCAGGATACAGTGCAAGATGGATCACTGAGATGATCCTCACAGTTTCTGTGTGGGATCCTTATCTCACAAGTACTTACGGATTTTCTTGCCAGTGTCTTCATATTAGTAGGAGTAATTTCAACAATTAAATGTAATTTTTTTTTTTTTTTAGAAGTCAGACTCAATCAGAAGTTTGGTGAAAACTATTAATCTTTGTGATGATCTCAAGTTGTGTTATTGCAGAACAGTCTGTAGGCTTAATAACTTGCATGTGTTTTAGGGGATTAAGGAAACGCAGGGAGTGTTTAGAACAGCATGCCATGCTGTAAGAGAACTTTTACAATAAAGTTATATAAAGTAATAATGTATAGTAGTATTCTTTAGGATATTATGATAGCTGTAGTTTTTATGGGCAAGTGTGTTTTTTATTTTGTAATGTGTTCACTGGGATCAAAACACTAATGCAATGTAAGAGCAATTTGCTCTAACAAGATCCAAGAAAAGTCATATTTATATATGATGGAGAAGCTGAATTTGTCATCAAAATGCATTATAATACTTCCTGATCCATGCATGCAGTTTTTCCAAGGTTTCAAAAATCCTCTAACCAATCATGAATAGGAAGCTTTTCCAGACAAGCACTTCAATTTCTGCAGGATCCAAGTCTTCCTTTTTTTTTTTTTTTTTTTAATTTAAAGCAAATTATCCTTCTGGTATCTACAGTTGCAAAAGTAAGTCTCCAAATGTTGAAACTAATTTAGCTAGAGAGCTCCAGTATTTCATCAAAGTCGTATATTTTACAAGGTTTCTATAGAATGGAAGCTAACCAAATCTATGTCGGTTTTTACTGCTGCTGCATTGAGTCCTTTTCATTTTCAGAGTGCGTTTCGAAAACTGAGCCACAAAAATGAGCACTTTCTGCTGATGCATTTGAAACAAAAACTATATTGTCTTAGTTACAGGATTTTTTTTCTCCTTTTTGACAACAAAGCCAGTTGAGGTTGCACCATAATTGTTACACTGGTTTAAGCTTTCTTGTCTTCTGGTGATTTCAGGTAGTTGTATGGATTTGGGGGAAATTAATTCTGAAAATTCTTATTCTCTGACGCAAAACTTGAGAATCACTATGAGCGCTTCTCTGCGCTTGTCCTCAATACATTCCATCTGCTCCCTCACTCGCTGATCCTGACCCTCTGGGTGTAGGCAAGACTGGTGCAGGGAAAGCCTTGTATCTGGAGTGATGCCAGGTACCTCCTGAGATGGGCAAGAAAATGATGTACGTAAAAGTGATTGTGAATCTCCTGTCGTGTATATACGCTTCACAGGCAAGCGTTGCTCCTCCTAGATTCAAATTATTAGCACAAAACATCAAATTACACTCTAGCCCACGAAATCAGATTGCAGTATTAACACTAGCATTATCACCTCTTGATGGTCTTATTATATCCGAACCAGTTTTGTAGTTCGAATGTTAGCAAATCAATGAGCATATTAATTGCACTTTTCTCTTAAGGTGTGCGGGGCTGCGGGTTGGGAGGGTCTCCGTGGTTGTTCTGTAACAGGATTTGATGTCTGCTCAATGACGTGTCCTCATGTCCTTGAGAGCGAGAAGGTAAATAAATAAACTTTTAATTTGTCATGAATTGTATAAAGCATAATAGGAGCTGGATGTCATTTTGCAGTGGTTTCAGATGTTGGAATTTGAGAACAATGCTATCAGTTAACAGTAACCAGTTATTTGAGAGTAGTGCTATCAGTTAATAATGCTATCAGTTAGTTATCAGTTAATATCATTTTCCTGTGTTTATTTGTGGTTAAAAGTATTGCTGTCATCGTTTCAAGGACACATAGGTGATGTTCTTCTACCAGAAGTGTAATGGCAAACGCTATTCATCCATAGGGCAGGGAGCACATTAGATGGGTAAAGCTGTTCTTTCAGGCTAAGTCATGTAATATTTAGGTGTTTAAAAACTGAATATAGTTGAGTTATTTATCTTTGTCTGTGTGTTAAGCTGAGCTGCCAGTCCACATCAAAACACTGAGTGTTAAACAATAAGGCAATATCCAGATTTTTAAAAACCATTAATATTGTAGATTTATGCAAAGAAGGCAAATAAAACATACGTATGGTCAGAGGCCACAGGACACTTCTCAAGACAGAAATCCATAGCTATGAATTTATTTCATTTGCTACATAACAAACTTTAATATTTAATAACTGCACCATGGATATTAAAGTTCCTTGTTAATTATATATTATAATACTGTTTCTACCTTTCCTAAAGCATTTAATGCCTCATTAAACCCAGTCACATCATGTTAAAATAATTAAAATGAATCTGTATCTCTTCTGCCTCTCGCTGACAGCTGGCATTTCAAAGTCCATTTTTATTTTACTAGTAGCAACGATTGAGACTTAACTTTTGAAACCCTTTTTTTTTTTTACAGAAATCATCTGTGTATCAGTGAGTGTAATCTTTTCCAAAACTGCTTTTTACCTACAAAACAGGAAATCTCAGTGCACAAAGCAAAAAGCTGTGTGAAGGCTACAAAGTTGCGTAGTGGATGTCTCTCCTCATCTGATATTTATGTAGCTGATAAAGAATTGTCTTTTTAATTGCAATGATGTTCATAAACGTTCTCACAAATCATCTTTTGTGTAAGACATAGTATTCCACAAAGAATATTTTAGAAATTCTTGGCATTAAAAAGCAGGAATAGTTAAATCTATATTTTTAATGATGCAATATAGTATGCTAGGTACATAATATTCTGTGTTGTACTTACTGATTAAGGCCAGATACTGCAGATATTTACAGATATAATTATTTTATGCGTATAAATAATTTTGTGACATTTGATTTTCCTGCTTAAATGGGTAAAGCTGAGCTATGATCAGGACTTTTAAGCCTAAGTCCTGTGCTGTTGATGTTTTCAAATGCTTTCTTTCCAGAAGAGTGATCCCTGTTTACTAGCCACCTTCTCCACAGACCCCCAAATTGGCCTTTCATTTGTCTTTAAAGTACTTCACTGTATAATAAAATGGAAAAATAAGTGTACGTAACGTATAATAGCTTGCATGTTTCAGGACCCAGTTACGTTTGATCAAACACAGGGAATTATTCATAAAACTGTAACCAACAGATAGGAAGGATTTTTCATGCAGTACCTAAATCTGTCTGTTTTCTTTTAAGCCAACCAATGGGATCTTCATGAGTGCATTTCTCATCGTTTTGCCTCTGGAGTCCATGGCTCACGGGCTTTTCCATGAGCTGGGAAACTGCTTGGGAGGAACATGCGTTGGGTATGCTGTTGTGATTCCCACCAACTTCTGCAGGTATAGTTATATTTCAGCTGCACCGTAGTTAGGGTAACCGTACTGTGAACTTGTAGAGGCAATGCAGTGCTGTTGCTTGTATTTTTCAGTAATTATATACAAATTAAAATAATAGGCTGATACTGTATTTTTTCCTTTTCCTCACCTTCCAAAAGGAATGAGTAACTCCAGCTCCACCTTTTTAGATGTATCTAATTTGCTTTTAGAAAGCAAATGAATGCTTTACGCACCAGTCATGTGTAGGCAGATTCCACATTCCATACCTCACGCAAAGGAAGATTGGAGCATTTGACTGAGTGCAGATATTTTATAGCAGGAGATTTAATAAACCAGACGGATCAGTTTAAAACAGTTTTGAATTCTATTAAATGAGATAATGTTTATTTAAAGGACATTGAAATAAGCTTTGCGAGTGGACATGTCAGTTACTGGTATTGTGAACTCACGGCTGCTTTTTGTTACAATATAAATGTTACCATGTGAGAAATGCTTGGGGGTGGAGGGATTGTACTATTATTATTTGCCCATTTATGTGTTTTTCTTAGAAGCTTTAAACCTGCAAATGCTACTTGAGCTGTATAATAAAAATTGTGTGTACACCTTTTTTTTTTCTAAACGATAAAACAAGAGCTATGTAAGTTATCTATTTGAGTTACAAGAGAAGCAGAGTGGTAAGTTGAAAGCTTAAACTTAAACAGAGTGGTAAGCTGAAAGGCTTAAAAATAGAACTACCTAATTTATGGAAACTGCCCAGCTTGCAGTATGTGTAATGGATTCAGTGGATAGGGAAAAAAAAATTAACAGGCAAAGAAACAGAAGGTAGCATGCTGATCTTAGATCACTGTATCTTAAATAGTATAAAATACCGTAAAAACAAATTTTCTAGGCTTTTGTCTACAGTCATCAGCTGTGCACTCTTAAAAAAAAAATCTTATCTAGTCAATTATTGTTAGAGATTAAAAAATAAATTTTCAAAATTTACATTACAATAGAAATAAATTATTTTTGTTTCCATGGCAATAATTTAATTCTTTCATTGTATTATGTTATTCTGGCTCTGGCAGTTCCTTCTAATTTCTGTGTGAATGAGATACCCTTGAGTAACTGCTTAGGACCTGACAGAACTAAACTTCCTTATCAACAAAGCCCCCAGTAACGGGCCCAGTCTTCACTTGCTAAGACAAACAGCGATGATGGTGTATTCAATGTAATTGTCGTAGTGGAATGTTAGCTTTCATGAAGGCACTAGACAGGTGAGAAGGTGCAAAATTTGATTAGCAAGACCAAAAAAGAAGGCAGGTAGCTTTGCACACTGACTTGCAAACAAAATACGTGAAGAATACATACATGCATAAATATAAAAACCAGAAGTCATGTTTTGTATTAGTAGAATGAGACCATCTCCATATTTTCATCTACAAAATCTGTCCATTGCCCAGGGAACCCAGGGACTCTTATTATGTATGCATATTCATACCTACATACACATCTATATATATGTGGTTCATTCCAGGTGTAGTTTGTAATTTTCTTAGAACTTTCATTTTATAAGCGGTAAATACCATGATCTGAAACATATTTCTTACGCTGAAAGATCAGCATCTGAACAGCACGCACAAGTAAGAATTAGTTGTACTTGTGCGAGTATCTTACTGAGTAATGCCTATTTTGGAACAGAGAAAATTAAATTCAAAGTATCTGAGAAAAATGTGTACTTGGATTTCTCTTTAGTCTGTTATTGGAAACTAGTTTGTGTGATGTTTTGTGCAGACCAACACTTGTTGTCCCTGCGCTTCTTTCCAGCTGTGTGTGAACAAATGCTGGTCTGAAGACAGTGCTCTTTGAGCGGGACCGAAGGAAATCGTTGAAGCCCAGCATGTTCATGTCACAGCTCCTCTCTTTCTCCCTCTGTCTCTCAGCTGCAGCAACAGCATGGGGCTGTGCAAGGACTATGCTTTGAAGCGAAGTGACAGAAGGGAGGGCGAGGTAGCCGTCCCTCACTCAAATACAGTATTTTGAATTGTTTATAAACTGTGAATTTCAAGTAAATTTGAATTTAGAACAGCGCTACTTCATAGCAGAGGAAATAGGCACCGGGGAAAAAAAAAATCACCAGTTGCTAAAAGTCCACTAAGCATGAAATAATTGCAAATCGTAGTCATGGCTGTTTTTCTTCTCTGCAGTCCTGATGGCCAGCCAACTCTTCTTCCGCCTGAGCATGTACAAGAGTTAAATCTGAGGTCTACTGGCATGCTTAATGCCATCCAAAGATTTTTTGCATATCACATGATTGAGACATATGGTTGTGATTACTCTACGAGCGGACTGACCTTTGATACCCTTCACTCCAAGATCAAGTCTTTCCTTGAACTTCGGACAGCAGATGGACCCAGGCATGATACCTACATTTTGTATTACAGTGGTCACTCACACGGCACTGGTGAATGGGCACTGGCAGGTAACTGTTTGCGGAATTCTTTTATTAATAGTTTTGGTATTGATAAACTTTCCATACCAATGAATTCTTTCTGTAAAAAATCATACTGCATTGCAAAACTTTGAAGTTTTGGTCACATTTATTATCTGATAGTCCAGAATGGCAAAGAACCACTAGTTGTTGGAGAACAGGTTTATACAAGCTTCTGGCAGGGAAGGAAGAAAGGAAATGGTCATACACAGAGCACGGCTGTTAAGAGATTTAGGGGCTACAAGGAATCATCAAAATAGGCAAGGTTGCAGGCTGACTACCTCTGCTAGTGGAGAAAATGGAGAAATGCAGAAGCCCCTTTTCTATGCAGTTAACTTGATGTAAAGAAGCAGCTCTTTCCTTACCTTGCTCTGTATGACAGTCAGTTATGTTACTTCATGCACTTCCATGTCATTTTAGTATTTAGTCAGCCTGATAAAAATCCTCTGCAGCTGGCTAATCTTACACTTGTTCTGAAAATTGCTTAACTATTGTTGACCCCAAAAATGTGCTTACAGGTTTAAACATGATTTCATATTCCCCTTACAACTCAACAAGTTAACTTTGAAGATCACTTTTGTCCCCCATAAGAGTAAAATGGAAGTGATCTCCTTCTGCTTTAAAGACAGATTTCCCCTGTATTTTGAGGAATATTTGTTCACTGTGATGATCAAGCATAATCTCTTCTCATTCCCTGGACATGGCAGAGTGAATTAATTGTACAGTGTTCTCTGTCACTGTGTCAGGCTGTCATGAGGGACTGCATTCATGTCCTTAAGATGTGCTCTGGGGTTTGTTTGTTTTTTTAAAGATAAAATTGGTAAAAGAAATAGGTATACAATCCACACTGAGAAAAGCAGGTCTTCAAACATATAACAAACCTTGTATCATGAAAACAGCTATGGTTTGCTGACATCCTAGATTTGGGAGTCACTGTGGGTGCAGTGTACGCCCAAGACTACAAAACCCTATATAAAGGGCCAGTTTAATGTTTCATCATATGCTTGGCATAGACGTCAGCATTTCCCCTTGGCCCGTTTCTGATCTCTCTATAATAGGCAGTCCTATCTCAGCTGTATTCTTTGGTAAACCTACTGAAGTTTTCAAATAATTGGTGGGTTTAGCCTTGCTCTCCTGCTGTATGGAAGAGGGCTTCTGAGGTTGCTGTGTGCAAAAAGTGAATCTTGTAGTAAATACATTGAAAATTTGCAGCTTTTTTTCTTCCTGGGACAGGCTTGGTTCTCTTGGATAGCACTCTGCCTGCAAGCTCCTGGCTGTTTGTCAAGAGTCTCTCTCCTGTGGCAGGAGCTCTTCAGCAGCATAGGCAGATACTGGCTTTGCCTGTGCTCATGCTGAGGTGTTCAGGTGCAGGTCAGTTTTCATCTGGAGGCACTGCACCCGTTTTGGTGCAACTCCATGCCTGAACCGTTAGACCTGCTGAAGAGCAGCGTGTATTTCTTCTCAAAAATTCTCCGTGATTTAAAAACACCACAGCTGTACGCGGAGCTTAGCGTGGGTGATGCACTGCAGCGTACGGCCAGGGTGGCTGAACGACTTCTCCGAGAACAGGGTGCTTTGTCCACAGGAGCGGCTGCTGCCCCATGCAGTTGCTGAGTGCGTCCACACGTTGCGTGGAGCAGGTAGCAGCAAAACTCTACCTCCCACTCGTGTTCCAGCCGGTAGCATAGACACTTTTAGGTTAGCTTCCGAGCGTACAGAGAGCCAACAGTGGCTGCAAAAACTGGACAGCTTCCAGTCTAGGTCTCTCTATATCTGTTCAGGTAGGTGTAGCCTAAACTGAACTCTGTCTTCACTTTTAGAGTAAGGGCCGAAGTACCAGTTAAAATAAAAAGAAAGTTTCTGGGCTATAAGATACAGTGTGTAAATGCAGTGGTGTTCAGCTTTCTCACAAAGCTCTTTTTCAGTTCTCTATCCAAGCACGCCTTCAGCTCCTACTTGGAGATCCTTATAGTCACAAAAAGGAGAGGAACAGGCAATTGTCATATGTCTTGCATCCTTCTTTGTAATTAATTTTAGATAAATCGTGGAGTGCAACCTGATATTCCTTCCAGATAGCACTGCTCCTGAACATAACTTGAAGTATAAACTGAAAAGATGAAAGCTGTTTGATTGTGACATTGTACTGCATGTATTGGACAGTGGCATTCTGTGACAGATGGAACATTTGGTCATCAGCTCCAGTAATATGTACCGTCCTCTGACCTCTGGAGAGGATACAACATTCCTATCCAATGGAAGCAGTGGTGTCTCGCGCATGCCGGCTTATGCCGTGATACAGCGCAGCAGTAGCAGTGTAGTCTTTGCTTTGTAATGACATCTTTTAAAGGAGACTTACTGGATTCATTAGTTCACTAATGATGTTTCTCTGTTGTTGGAAGCTGAGATGTAACACAGTGGTGTATAAAAGAAAATGTTAACTAGTCATGCATAAAGCATGAGCCGTCAAATGACCTGGGAGGTCATGTTCTCTGAGGGAAGGCAAAGGCAAGAGCTGAGCTAATGAAGTTTTTCTCTCTGGTGCTGAAACTGTCGGCTTAACTGCCTGCCAAACCTGCCAAAGGGCCAGTTGCGGCCAGACACATGGATTTCTCACACAGCTTGGTGGCTAAATCTTGCACTGGCCGATGACTCTATGTGTTTGAGGTCAGTAGGGTGAGAAACAGCATGTGTCTCTGTGTGTGTGTCTATGAAGGATGAGATGGTTTTCTCTGGGCAGTTCTCTCCAGTGCTGTTTTGAAATCACTTGCAGCCCTGCATAGTTACCCTAAAATAAAGTTTATTTATAAGCCTTTAAAACATGAACAAACTATTTTTAATGCTAATTGACACAGAAGGCTTACCTAGAAAAGGGAAACTGCTTCTATACAAGTCCCTCCTGCAAATAACTGCAGCAATTTGGGGGTCATGTACCAAGACAAGTCATTACTGTAGGTTTGTATATTAAGATTTTCTTTGGTACAAAATTTGCCAGGTTTGTATTTTTTGGGATAAAGTCGTAGCCCTGTAATTTTGTTTTTACTTTAATAGAGATAGCATGCCCAAAGCTTTAACTCTGAGCTATTAATTTGAAGCACTTTTTTGTCACCCCTTACAGATAGAAATGTAAGTGCTGAAATAGGCTGCTATTCTGTTTGGGATTCATCCGTGCAGTTAAATTGCTACTAACAAGATTTTAAACACTGCTAAATGTATTTATATTCCACAATGAAAATCACTATGTAATTAAAATGCAGTTGTTTTAAATCACATTTGTCTACCTTTCTTCTGAAGTCTTCATTATTTTTTTTTAAAGTTGACATTTCCAAACTAGAGTGTTTCTGTTGTAAATCTGTATCATAGCTCCAACCTGCCAACATCTAAACATATCAATTCTTCACATTAATAGTTACTATGGAGCCAAGGGAGATTTATTTGCATGTTTGCAAGGCACTTGAGTAAGTAGTCTGCTTTTCAAAGCTACATATATCCTGCATGATCCATTACACTTAAGCAGGAGTACTCCCCGCTACATGTAACTTGGTTTAATTGCAATGTGCTCTTTTAAAGCATTGTTGGAGCAAGAGCTGAGATGGAACATGCGCATTTGGACGCTCTAGTTGCAAGTGTTTTCTGAGCTGATGGGAAATAAATATTGTGGAAAAATTCCTACGAGATTTTTGATTTTTGTTTCATTGAGTTGTAAATCCATACCAATTTTAGTTTTCTGGAAGCTCTAAAGACAACTGTGTCTCTAGAGTGAATCTCTCCGTTTCCGGTCACGTGATTTTTTCAAGCCAAAGCAGTGGTTATGCCTGTAGGTATATCGGCTTTCTCATTGTCCTTTGAAACTGTTCGCATGTGTTGAGTTCGAAGTCCTCTCTTTTCCTTAAAAGAGGAGTAATTTTTAATATTAATAAAAACATTTAAAAGAGTGCTTTTTTCCATTGAAGTTATTGAGAGCTTGATACAAAATAAACTCTTATGTCAGGTTTTATTCCCTTGTTTAGCCATCTGCAGCAGGCTGTAATTTCTTTCACCCTGTGAGGGAATTCTTTTTTTTAATTATCTTTTTTTTTAATCAAGGGTGAGTTAAAGGCCTCATCTGCCACAGCAAGTCAGGTAGAATCAGTCAATATCTCTCTGGTGATCTGCAACATCTGCAAGCTGGGTGGATCAATTGAAAACTTCTATTATCTCTGTCAAGGTTGTTAAAATAAGAGGTTCTTGGAACCCACAGTCAAAATTCTACAGAGGTTTCTCTTTCTTCCTGATAATCTTAAATACTTTTTCCTTGTGGCAGGAGGTGATGCTTTACAACTTGACACGCTTCTGGAGTGGTGGAGAGAAAAGAACGGCACTTTTTGTTCTCGACTCATCATCGTTTTAGACTGTGAGAACTCTCAGCCTTGGGTTAAAGAAGTAAGAAAAGTAAATGACCAGTATGTTGCCGTGCAAGGAGCAGAAATGGCCAGAGTTGTAGACATTGAGGAAGCAGACCCTCCACAGCTTGGTGACTTCACCAGGCAATGGGTTGAGTACAACTGTAACCCCGACAGCAATATCAGCTGGTCTGAAAAGGGACGTACAGTGAAAGCGGTGTACGGAGTGTCAAAACACTGGAGTGACTACACTTTGCATTTGCCAACGGGAAGCGATGTTGCCAAACACTGGATGATATACTTCCCACGTATCACCTATCCATTAGTACATTTGGCAAACTGGTTTTGTGGTCTCAATCTGTTCTGGGTCTGTAAAGCGTGCTTTAGGTGCTTGAAAAGATTGAAAATGAGTTGGTTTCTTCCCACAGTGCTGGACACAGGACAGGGTTTCAAACTCGTCAAATCCTAATTAAGAACCAAAGAGGAAATTAAGTGAGAGCTCTGGGACCTTTCTCACTTTACTGTACTTACAGCTTTTTATATGACTATTTTTCTCAGAAAAAGTCTGCTACGCTCACTTTATTCAGCTCTTTGAGCAGCTACATTATATGCAATAGTTAGAAACTGCAGTCTTAAACAGAAGAGGGTAGAACTATGATATTTGAGTTTTGTTACTGGTCTGTATATACATATGTAAGAGACTTATTTAATATGACCATGCATTTTGGATACAGTTCCCCATGTTCAGATGTGTTTCTTAAAGCAGCCTTTATTCAGAGTCACCAGTTTGAGGGACAACAGCTCCTGTGAATGTTATAGCATGTTCATTTGCCATTTATAACCACTATAAGGTTCAAACACAGGAAACGAACCAAGCTAATACCAAGTTACATGTCCTTGAAATTACATGGTGGGGTCAAGCACTGAGCCAAAAAAATAAAAGAGAATAATGAATAGCCATTGTAGGTAAGTAGCTACCAAGAGTCTTTAGTTTTACTTGCTTTTACATCTTCAGCCCCTGCCTCAGTTCTCTACTGCCATCAGTGGAAATTTGCTGCAGAAAACAAGGAAGTTGGACAACCCTCTAATGTTCTGATGCTGCTTGGACAATGTTTCCTGAAGTGCAGTTTTAAAAACTTTCAGTGTTACTTTCAAAATTTAATGTCTTGGTGCTGGTGTTTTCTTTTTTGTAAATATTCCCAGTAGTTAATTCATATATGGAATAAAAAGTGCACTGAGAGTTTTTCCCTCGCCTGTTAGGGTGGTTCTGTCTTTTCCAGGGTCTTACTAGTTTGTATTTTAAAAAATCTACCCTGAAGAAAAAAAACCTGAAAGCCAAGGAATTTAACAAAGAGGATAATCCATAGATAAAAAATGGAAATACAAGTGTTACCTTGCTTCCATGTTTATCTGAAGTCTTTGCTGTGCCTAAGGCCTTGCTTCTGTTAAATGCTGAGTACAGGATTGGACCGATGCATTCATTATATATTAAAATCACAAGCAAAGTTGGTCAGAAAAAGTAGATTATTCCCTTAGGACAGGAGTAAATCCTGAGTATTCCTCAGTTCTGTTCCCCCAGCTACAAGGTCCTAATCTTAATCCTTCTAGTTACAAAGCTGATTGGGACTCTAGAAATCCTGCCCCGGCCTTTCCTCTTCAGTCAGAGAAGCTGCTTTACTTTCTGTTCTTGTTTTCTCAAGTGCAGAAAATAAGGAGTGAAACAACTAACCAGCTAAGACAGTACAATTTGTGGTGGGTTTTTTGTATATGTGTGTGCAACCCAGTAGACCTAGAGTTTACTTTTTTCTGTTTCCATCAGTATTTTAATAAAAATCTTAGGCATTAGCTGATATTTTTCTAAAATATAACTTATTAATTTTTTAATTTAATGAATTGAAAAGACTTTATGAGCTCTTTAAGTCTTTGTCATCGAGGTTTTTTCTAATTCCATTTGAACTTTTTAGCCAGCTAAGTTAGAGAATCTGCTAACACTGATATCCATTAGTAACTCCTGAAAATAAGATGTGTGATTAAATTATGAGGTCTGCGATAGCCAGAGTAATTTGAACCCACCAACTTCAAAATGGGAATTTTGAGGATTTACAAGTGACAGCCACTAAGTTTCTCCATTAGTGTGCATTAGGCAACTTTGTTTAGCAAGACACCACCCCTCACCCCGCTTTGCTCTTCTCTATCCCCTTCCATAAAGAGAAAAGAGGGTAAATAAATGAGAGATGAGATATCCTACCACGACTCAGTTCCATGGGGTCTCCTCTAAGTAAACGCTGTGATTGCAGCTCTGTCATGGATTTGAGAGGTGGTAAGGACAGAGGGTAATCACACCATCTAACTTCAGGTATCCAACTTAAGTTCCGAATGTGGGAGTCTGAGGTGGGAGTCATTTAAATTCAGGAGTCTGAAAGCTAGACATCTGAATCCATACTAGTGACCTGAAGTGCTCCCCTGCACATTCACGGAGAGGAATAAATATTTCCAGAGGAAGACTCATTTGATCTGTATTTTAGGATGAATTTAGTGATTATGCCTATTAGATTTGTTTTGTTTTCGCTTTCATATGCCAAAGGTCAAGCAAACAAATCCCTTATGTCTATTGAATAACCTTAGAGCACTCATGTTTCTAAGTCATCCTCTGGAGCCTGGGCTGGGTACACAAGCTTCTCGTTCAAGCACATAAATTGGATACTTGAAGTTAGGCTGAACGAGCATCCGTCAGGGTGCAGAAAAGCAGCACTGCCTCCTCTGCAGAAGTCATTTTCAGCCATTTCTGGTCAACAACCCTTGAGTATGGAGAATGAAGATTGCATAAAGGCAATCATTTGGTTTGTAAAATAGCCATTATTTTGACTGCTATTTCAGTGAAAGTTCATCTGATTGCATCATAAACTGTTCCAACTTGAACACTGGAAATTTTTAACAAAGTTCCCATAAAGCAACACTGTAATACCCCATGGTCACCCTGCAAACGTTTGAAAGTCAAGAAGTTACTACTTTCGGGTTTTGAAAAGCTTTGAATATCAACCATAACACTTCCTGCTAATTACACTAGGAAAGTCTTACTCCGTTCCCGCTACTGTTACAATTTTATGGACATCATTGGTATCTTTCTTTTTGTACGTCGAGGCGAACAGGAAAAGTGTGGGACTCCTGACCTGTCCTGGGACTGTGAGCAGTGTCCGCTCTGCAGTGCTGTGGTGGGCCTGGCTCTGGGCAGAACAAACGCAACAGTTGGTGCTGGTCTATTGCCACTGTTCATTAAACCATTTCCAGCTTACTTAGCAAACCGTTAGATTTTTCTCTAGGATAGACGAGGTGATCTTAGCAGTTTGCTGAAAGTTAAATAGAGTCAGCTAAAAATAGAGCAAAAAGATTATTTGCAAAATGAATCTGATGTTCGCAGATTTGTTTCAGTTTTCTCAATTAAAGAACTCTAGTTTTCTGAATTTGAAATAGTTTTAACATGAGCTAAGGTATTCCTACTTTTTGAGTTTATTATTTTTTTAAACAGCAAAGGTACGGTAAGAATACGGCTTTTAACTAGAAGAAACGTTTACAGCCCTTCAAAACTGTGAGGCCTTTTTGGACAAAGAGACTGTCTTGTGTGTTTCAAAATACAATAAAATCCAGGGTGTGGGATGATGAGCCTCAGGAATTCAACAGTATTCATTCCCTGCTTCTATACCAGCTAATACCAAGGTGTCCTACCGTGACCCTTGTTCCCAGGTGGAGTTTTTCTCCGGCTCCTGGCACTCGTGCGTCTCCACCGGTCTCTGCCCAGCCCCAGGCACATGCCTGAGGGACAACGCACCGGGAGCTCCTAATCCCAGTGAGGAGTTACCCCTCTGCTGTTCCCCATATGAGATACAGGGGCAACGCCTGAAAGAGAAATTTAAATCTAATTCCAAAGAATGTTACATATGCTATCAGTTACGTACAAGTTGTTTTTCTTTAGCGGTTACCTGCCTACAAATTGTCTGGATGGAGAAAATCCACACTTTTTTTCTTTAGAGGCTTGTCTCTGTACTGTATATTCAGACATTTTGTTACAAAGGTTGTTATAAATTTCTATCACAGCAGTAATTTTATGTTGACTTTGTTTCATTTACCTCCTGTATATTATCAGCCTTGCTGAAACATGCAAATGCACTAAGTCCTACAAATTTAAGTCTTTAAAAGGAATTCAAATTGCAAATTCATAATAGTATTTTTCTCTGACCAAGTATTGGGGAAAAAAGCCATTCTTCTTCATTTTTGCACTACCAGAGTTATGTATTTGCAGTTCCTTATGCTTTGTATGCCTTGTAGTGGTTGTTGTCCAGTCTTCAAGTTTTTCCCAGAAACAATTTCTTCACCTTTATTAAGTTTTCCCTTTATTTTGCAAAGGCATAATTAATGCCATGCTAGCTGTAAAGCATCTCTGTTGCCAGCAATAGACAGTAACTGAGTTAAATTTCTTGTTTATAAATACCTTTTTGTGGGAGGATTTTTACTGGACATACCGATTTTAGATCTGTAAATGGATATTTTTTTGTGTATTTGTGATATTGCTTAAATATATTTTGCTGTTTTGGATGCTCATTTCCATTTTGTGTTTTTGTTTATGCCTCGATCACTTCCAAAATTTCTGTGCTCCCTCTTGAATTACATGGGGTTTTTGTGTGCAGCTTGTTTCTGAGTATTTTTTTTTTTTAGCTAGAAACTGCAATGCAGTTTACTGAAAATAAGGATTATCTGTAGTTTAACAATTTAATAGAAATGAGAAATACTAGGTTAAATTATTAGGACACCTTTTATCTTGTCATTTTTTTATCACTTAGTCCACAAACTTGTGAAAATGTTATGCTTTGAGACATTATTTTATAGAGACTTAATTGAAGACTTCATTTACATGAGTATTTGTATTTCGTCAAGCTTGTCATCTCCAGTGAGGTCTGACTCTAGCGGAGGGTTCCCGTCTGAGTTGCGTCAAGCCTAGGAGGATGAAGCAGAAGGACGCTGTGGCGCTGCCGAGTGCCGCGGAGGTCAGCTCTGCACCTCTGCTCCTCTCCGAAACCGCCGGGGAAGCTCCTGCCCTCCCTCCTCGTCAAACAGCCCCAGCGTTACTCCTCAGGAGCCGGGGCTGGGCCCCGCGCCTCTCGCTGAAGGCTGCTGTGTAGGAGAAGTGTGGGAGAAGCAGAGCTGCCGGTGTGGTGAGGGGTGCCGGGCACGTCCGTGGTAACCCGGGGCGCAGAGCTGCAGAGAAGGGCGCTGCACCGTTAGCAGTGCTCGTAACGCGCCGACTAGCTGAGTGCAATGAAGATTCGGTGGCACTTTTTTCTTTTTTGTTCCTTTTTTAAACAGAAGTTTAATTTTGACTTACCCTTCTAATTAATGACTGAATCCATTACTTTGGGAACTTATTAATAGAATCATAGAATCGTAGAATCATAGAATCACTTGGGTTGGAAGAGACCTTCAAGATCATCGAGTCCAACCATAAATCTACACTGCCAAAGCCACCCCTAAACCATGTCCCTCAGCACCACGTCCACCCGTCTTTTAAATGCCTCCAGGGATGGCGATTCCACCACCTCCCTGGGCAGCCTGTTCCAATGCCTGATAACCCTTTCGGTAAAGAAGTTTTTCCTGATATCCAACCTAAACCTCCCCTGGCACAACCTGAGGCCATTTCCTCTTGTCCTGTCGCTTGTTACTTGGGAGAAGAGATTGACCCCCACCTCGCTATAACCTCCTTTCAGGTAGTTGTAGAGAGTGATAAGGTCTCCCCTCAACCTTCTCTTCTCCAGGCTAAACAATCCCAACTCTCTCAGCTGCTCCTCATAAGACCTGTTCTCCAGACCCCTCACCAGCTTCATTGCCCTTCTCTGGACACGCTCCAGCACCTCAATGTCTCTCCGATACTGCGGTGCCCAAAACTGAACACAGCACTTGAGCTGTGGCCTCACCAGTGCTGAGCACAGGGGCACAATCACTTCCCTGCTCCTGCTGGTCACACCATTCTTGATACAGGCCAAGATGCCATTGGCCTTCTTGGCCACCTGGGCACACTGCTGGCTCATGTTCAGCTGACTGTCCACCAGGACCCCCAGATCCTTTTCCACCAGGCAGCTTTCCAGCCACTCTTCCCCAAGCCTGTAGCGCTGCCTGGGGCTGTGACCAAAGTGCAGGACCCGGCACTTGGCCTTGTTTAACCTCATCCCATTGGCCTCAGCCCATCGATCCAGCCTGTCCAGATCCCTCTGCAGAGCCCTCCTACCCTTAATCAGTGTCCCTTTTTTATTAAAGTTCTGTAGATCCTTCCAGCTCAGTCTCAAATGCAGAGGTAGCCCTAGAGAGCAACCCACCTCGCCCTCAGCGCTGCCCTGCAGCCATCCTAAGTCTCTCTGAATGGAGAGGGGCAACCCAAGGTATGTCTGCAGCCCTGGCACAGGGTTGGTTTGGGTTTGGGTTTTTTCCCATTAACTTTTTTCGTGACCCAGGTAATAAAAGTCAGTGTAAATAGCCATATGAATGCTCAATTAATGTTTCTTCTTAGGTGCTGTTACATATTAGTGTTAGAAAAGAAGTGTAACCTAAGCACGCCTAGTGAAGAGATTTTTTTTATGGTATTACTGTGGTGTAAGAAGTTATTTTAAAAAAGCTCTTTAAATTCAGTTCTCTATGAAAATTGTCCTGTTTCAGAAAAGCCTTCTGTGGTTGAACTAATACAACAACACTTTGTAGCAGAAGAAATTCAAGCGCATTGATTTGGAGCAAGGAATACATAAAGGCTTTGATCAATGTTACCTGCTGCTCCAGCACGGCGCTCTGCTGGTCCCATCAGCTCGCGAATGCGTTGTCCACTACCACTTTGGAGTAAAATACAGGTACGCTCTTACCACTATATTAGGCTGGAGACCAGAGAGCTGGATCCAACAGAGGCCCTCAGTATCATAGAGCTCACCGTTAGAGATTCAGGTGCAGAACGAGTACGGCATCCTCGCACAACCAGATGCACACACACCTGAAGGTGAAGGGTTGGCCACCGTGCAAGGCAGCAGTCGGACTCTTTGGGATACTGAGTAGGAAACTATTCCCAACAGGTACCTGCAGCGTCCAGCTGTTTACAACTAATGACAATGAAATTTAAAACTTCACTCCTCATCAGCACTGAAGTATTTTCTCTCTTTCATACAATCATTTCAAGGTGTATTGAAACATTTTGGGCTCTTGCCTCAGAAACCGTTCTGCGTGGAGCTAGGGAACTGCCAGTGCTGAGTCATGCCAGGGCTGATGGAGAAATGCAGCCGGCTCTGTTAATTGCAGACAGTTCTATAGTTAATAGCTGCTAAAATAAATCAACGTGAACCTGACTTTGCCATCCCACAAATACAAAGCCAGGATACCGTAAGACAGTCTGTGTTGGGAGTACAAACAGATACCTTGGCTTCCTTTGCAAATAAAAGAGAACAGCCTGATTCAGAGATTGGCAATAGCCAGAAGAGAAGTAGAAACTTCTTGCAAAAAAATGTTTGCTTTATAAATTGTGTATAGGGTCTCTAGATACCGTGGTACGGAGTACATTATAAATGCATAAGAGATCCATTAAGAGAGAGGGGGAGAAGGGGGAAAACTGACAAATTAGGTTTATATAGCTGGAAGTCCTAAAGATTTCTCTGCCTTGCAAAATAGTATAAAGATTTTTATCCTTACAGAAAGGTTACTTCTGTTCCCAGGAAGGACAGGGCAGAAGAAAAGGAAGGAGGAAAAAAAAAAAAAAAAGGCAGCCAAGAGGAAGAGAAATACTATCAGATGGGCTGGATTAAGTGCTGTGGCCAGGAGAATGGGATTTACAGACCTAGAACTAGAGCGAGGCTTCAGAACTGATCAGTTTTGTTTCTTACAGAGGCAGCCTGTGTACTAGCAGATTTTCTTACCTTCTGAGCCAGGGCAGCGGCATCCAAACTGCTCACCAGACGTCCCACACCAGCTCCCAAGCCCTGCCAGGGAAAGCTGTCATCCTGTCCAGAAGTACACCATGGCCCATCCTAACAAACAGAGAGGATAGACGGGCAAGTTTCCATTCTGGGCTTATGCCTTGGCACCATTTAATGTGCCCTTATAAAGATGGCTTCTAAAAAATTATAATTGTGTTTTTAATACAGTGCCTGAAATCAGATAACGCTGTACAGCTACAGCTGGCCAAGTAGTGGGGCTTTTATAGTATGGAGGCAGTAGTAGATGTTAGGTGTTCTCAGGCATGTTCAACTGTGGTGTTTGTGCATGAAACGTCTGTGGCACTGGAGAAGGTTCCCTGTCTTCTGCCATCGCTGGTGACAAAGATGGCTCAGACCACTTCAGCCAGGTCTCCACCTCTTGTTTCATTTTTACTGTTAGGTGAGCCTCCAGGTGCTTCTCCAGATGAGGAAATGTGATACCTTCCCTGCTGAATTTGAAGCAAGTTTCTAATATCTAAAATTACTCATGGAAATTGATTGTTTTGAGCATGTTCTGATAAGAGATTTGATGAATGCAGACAGAATACAGTGCTGGCATACACAGATGAGGTACCTGAGCTATAGAAGGTTGGAAAGCAGGGCTGGAAGGGGAGCAGGAAGCACATCGTGCTTGTCTTGCACCCAGATGTACCACAAGACTGCTTGATTAGGACAGGACATCAAATACTTTGTAATGCCTGCTTGTTTGGCATAGGCGTATAAAACGAGTAAAACTAAGATATCTACCAGGAAGGACTGAGATGACTGGCCTGCAACCTGCCCAGTCTACAAATACGGATGGCACTCAGGAGATCGCTTCTGCCTGAACAAGCCCGAAGGGACTGGTTCCACCCACGGACAAGAGGACATAAGCCTTTGGACCAACCTGCTCTTGATACTCAAAAATGTTGTACGTAAGCACCAGAATTAGCTGTTGGAGACTTGTAATAGATGTACAGAGTCTTCAGGCATCTCCAGTTCTGGGTAAGCAATTTATCCTCCTAGGGATGCCAGACTTCAGCTTAGCAAGTGTGGGGCTCCTGGAAATCTACTCCAAGGCTTCTAATGCATAGTACAAAAGTGTGTCATCTAGAGACAATTTCTGTGAAGGGGCAAAAAACCCAGAACCCAACCATCTGAAAAGCTAGTACTTTTCTGGAATTCATTGCTGGGTGTCAGCTGCACTGTGGCTCTTCTGAGGAAACATTAACGGAATTGATGGCAGCTGGGAAATTGCTGCGCACAATTGCATGGTGAACTGTTGCCACTGGAAATTTAGCAGCTCTCGCTTGCGCGTACCCTGGAGACAAGGTTTGTTGGTCATTGCGTGATGCTAGATACCGAGTTGCAGCTGGAGTACTGTTACCATAGTTTGTTTTCTTATTCTTTCCCCAGCTCTTCCCTAAATAACCTTAATAGAGTGTTAAGCTGCGAGCCCTGCCAGAGAGTGTTGCAGATGCTTCTATGGATAAAGAGGTCTAGGATAGACTCATGGGAGACAGCTGCATCGTGGGCTCTGAGACACAAAGCTAGTAATCCAAGTTCAGGACACCTCTCAGCTACCAACTGATTGACCCGTTCTTATGGTTCATCCCATTTTTGGCTAGTCTCAGACACATGGTGCCGGACTGGATGGGGCTCAGACCAGACCCGATGCAGTTGCTCTCATTTTACATTCTCCTCCACCCAAGAAGCCCGCGGCCCTCCTGTCTACCTGGTGAGCAAAGCACGAAACTGCCCCTGAGACCAGCACGCTGGTCTGTGGTTGCCAAACGGTGTCTACTGTGTCACCTCATGGCTGACGGAGCGTGAGTGAGTTAGTAGGTATTGATTTGAGGACCTCAGGATCTTTAAGATCAATCAGTAAAATACCCTGGAACCATAAACAGTGAAACGATTTTCATCTTTCGGTCCATATTAGATTGTAGGACAGTCACTGTGTGACCCCGAATGCCCACAATTGTGTCAGTGTGCTGATTCGACCTATAATGTCAAAACTGAAGTAAATACCAAAAAATACCACTTAGAGGAGAGAACTCATTCCCTGTTTACTGTCTCTTCTCTTCTAGCTACAGTTGCTGCTCTTTATAGTTCCAGTCATCCTAGGGTGGTTTCAGCTGTGTTAGTTACAGTTTTGATGTCTTCAGAATTTATGAGGCACTCAGCTTTAGACCGCAAAAGGGAAATAACTCAAAACCGGTCACAAAGCTGTCAGTTCACAGCTCATTCCAGCTCATCCATCTTTCACTTTTCATTTATTTATGGGTTGTCTTTCCCACAGCAGAAATCCCCAGTTTGAGTGCTGTAGCTCAGATACAGCTCCCATTCGAGCCATCAGCTTTACCCCAAACCCCACTCAGATGAAGCCGTGACAAGAACGGTACCACCCGAGGGCTGGGGAATAACCACCGAGCTCACAGGCATCCCAGCGCTCACATGGGAGCATCCCACGTATCATCCTGCATCTGCACCACTCAGGACACCTACACTGGTGCTTCTGCCACTCCATGTCTCCTACACTCTAAGAAACATTGGTTTATTTACTGGAAAGTCTAAGGGCAGATGTAACATACTTTAAAACCTTGGGATTTTAGGGGCCACATGGTAGGACGCAGCTAGCGCTTGTCCGCCAAACGTCATCCTGTCACCTACACAAATTCAGCCCAGCTTTTAGCCCTCTGTTAGGGTTTCCACAGCAAACAGAAGCGGCTCCTTCCCTAACCTGGGCTTTTTGCCAGCCTCACCTGCATCGCGCAGCAAGCTTGTGCGTTTGGGTGTGCACAATGCTGAAGAAGAGCTGCCCTCCCGAGAAACCCTGCTGGCCACTGCCCTCCCCCTGGGAGAGAGGGAGGGTGCCAGCCCCGGAGCCTCCACCTACGGTCAGCGTGAAGGTGCGGTGCTGCCCCTCACCCAACATTTCAAGCCCCAGATACGTGGGGCAGGCAAGGGGTGCGTCAGGCCTCCAAGCCACCAGCAAGGCAGGATGTGATTGAAGAACTGTCAGCAACATCAGCCAAAAGCCCAGATGGGTGAGCAGCTTGGGACTGGGAACTGTGACATCCGTTCTGGAGTTAAATGTTCAAGTTAATTTCTGAACTCCCGTTTCACCATTAAAATGGTATTTTAAAACCATACTGAGGGAAAGAAAAGGAGAAGATGGCAAGTAAGGCTGTTGGTTGGCACTAAGGTCGTGGTCAGAGGAGACTACAGTGAGCAGGTAGGAGGTTCAGATCCCCGAGGTGATTTCTGTGTTTATACCTCATCTTCCCAGAGCCCCAAGGTCTGAACTCTGTGCCAGTGCCTGCACTGGTCAATGAAATGCCGGCGTCCCCTCCGTTCTGTTTCCGCGTCCAGCTGGAAGCCTGCGGTCCACAGGGGGCTGTGTAGCAAACAACCCAGCTCGGGGTTACAAGCACCTCTAAATCCGTAAACTTTTCCCCAAATCCATAAACTTTTCCTCTATTCACCTCCTTGCAGAGCTTGACCTTGTGAACATGATTAGGTAAGACCTCCAAACATGTGCTCTAAACAAGAGCTGGAAAGAGACCTTCCCACTTAACTAGATGACTGGTTCCAGTACTCACTGAGGACGTTGGAAACTGGCCTCAATCGCCAACACTCCAGCTACTTTAAACAGTATTTAAAGCTGTCTGGGATTAGGATTTCTGGATTTCTCCTCTCAGGAGAGTGTGAAACTCTTGGAGTACAGCACATCACCTTTCTCTGAGCTGGCCCACCACACCACGTGAAGTGAAACGCTTCTGAGATGAGGACTGGAAGAGATGCTCCACCAGAGACTACTTTAACAGCGGGTGGGAGGTGCTGTTCTCACTGAGCAGCCACGGGAAGTGAACTGTGACCACCCACGCCATGGGGGAATAACGGTAAATACCAAGTTTTGAGTAAATAAGAAAATTCCTGTCTCCTTGCCAAACAGCTGTTGATTTATTAGAGCAAGGGGGTGTAAGGTTCCAGAGGCAGCTTGTCCTTGTGTACAACAAATCCCATCCTGTACAGCCTTGTGGTGTATGCAGGAAAGCCAGCAGTGAGTATTTACTTACCACCCTTTGTCTCAGGAAACCATGCGTGAACATAAGCACAGGAAGCTGCATTTTAAATGTCAAAATATGCTTTAAAATCTTCATGTCGACTACACTTTCCCAAGCTAGAAAAATACCAAGAGCTTCAAGAATAATATAATGCAAGAAGAAATTAAATTACTTACGGTTTTTCTTTCTTCCCTTCATAAACCAAACTCTCATGAAGTGAAGCACTAATATATTAAAATGTTTTTCACTGGTGGCATTTTGCACATCAGGAAGAGCTCGTAATTTTATTTTGAATTGCCATTTGCATATTCAGTTAGTCAAATCCATTTCCTCTCATGATTAAGCATGCTATATAATTGATATTCTTCTTCCCTGTAGTGTGACACAGCATGTGACTCAAAACTTGCCTCCATAAGGATACTCATGAATGCTAAAGCATAATACATGCAGGCAAGCATATTGCATTCTCGTATGCTCAGGCTAGAGGAAAATAGCGGTAGTACTCCATAACTTAGCTTTCTTCAGGGGATGGATGGTGTCTTTGATCTGAGAGAGAAATGTTTGCAAGGAAATACCGAGGAAGCTCTCTCTGCTTTTGTGAGTTTGAGGCATGTTAAGGGCAACGAGCTGATCATACCAAAAATGTATCCATTTCTTATAAGGAGGACACCAACCTTGAAGACAGTTTTAGGGTTTTTTTCACTTTTGGGTTTTTTTTCTTTCTTTGGTTTTGTTTTTAAGTATTGAATTCACTTTAGGAAACAAGCCAAACTTATACTCAGTGAGTTGCTCCAAAAATGCACAACCATCCCCATGGGTTTTTTGCCCCATGCAGAGTATGGGCAGCCAGAACTGAGCCTTGTGCTTCATCCAAGATTTAGAGAGGCATCACATGCCCAGCCACCGTCTCCCTGTATTCAAAACTTTCTTCCACCCAATCTAGACTTTTCAAACTTGCCCTAATTGAAAAGTACGCCCCTGGCAAGTATAAAATTTTAATATTAAGCCACCTGAGACATCCAGCGAAGAAGAAAAGTTTTTAAAGAAATTGAACAGGAGGAAAAGATAACCACTGAAGCAACCACTGGAGTAACTCAAAAGTGTAGCGACAACGGACCCAGGTGTTGAATGCAGGCTTAGAAGCGGTGCACTGCAACAGCGCTGGGACAGCGTGCGACACATCCTCCACACACATATCCGTACAGGCCCTGAATGTCAGCTGTTCGTGTTTCTCCACTTCTTAAGAAGTCTTCATTTCTTATTCAGATCAATGTTTCTAATTCTAAAATGATTCATAATACAAGGTAATGTCATTAGATTACAAGACAGCTTAATATGCAAGTTCATTCCATGCCAAGAGCAAGGCAGCAGAGTCCCTCATTCTAAATAAAACCTATTGTATGCCAAATATCCTTGCCAAAACCCTCTAATGAGCTGGCACCAAATGGCTTCATGGGAACATCCTACTGTCAGCAGTGCTTTCCAGGCATTACCGGTACCTTAAGGATGACCCTTTTTTTTCCCCCATGTGGTTGTCGGTTTGTTCTAACCTTCTCCAAGTAGTAAGCATGAGAATTTCCTTTCTCAACCATCACACACATCAAAAAAGCAGGTCAGTTCAGTATATGGTACTTCAGCTCTGTCATGTCTGGAAATATTAAACATTGCTACTAAATATTTATATAGTGAAGCAGTTCTGTGGCTGATAGACAAAGTGGTCAGTGTTGCAGTCTGAATGTCAAAAGCAGACCTCTCATTTATACACAGACAGGAGAAAAACTTGGGATTCAATTGCTTTAGGTGCTGGCATAAATTATCCTGGAGGCTTTGCTCAGCCCAAATGCTCTTCACCTGTGGAAAAAGTTTCACTTACTAGCCTAGTGGGAGCTGAGGATATGAGAATATTTTAAGGCCTCTCTTGACAAATAAGCATGTTCCTCTTTGGAGGAACCAAAAAATGAGATCAAAGCACTGCCTTCTCTCTATTAATTTAATCATCATGAGCCAAATTATAAGCTAGTTTCTTTCGAACTCCCATTAGAGGAAGCTTTCCCTAAGAAGTAACTGAATAAACTCCAGAAGAAATCTCAGTGTCTCTCCCCATTGCTCAGCACACACAACACTTCCCTGCAGTAGCAAAACATACTGCCCGAGTGCTTTAATAGTACAGGTAGCGTATTTGTTACTCAGGAGTCGTTACGCCCATTAATTGATATGTTTTGTACTGTTTTGCCATCCACAGGCACTGATAGCTGAGTACAGCAAAACATTAAAAACAAAAAAGAGGAAAAAGCCAGAAGAGAATGCTTACCTTCTTAACTGAGAGCTTGCTTACTTGAAGGTCTAGTTAGCATGGAGCTGTGGTTTTCAAAAAGCTGCTAATACACCTCCGTGACCTCTCTCCTCCTGAGGTAGCCATCAGCCATCTCCAGGTCATTGCCAGTGCCAGTGTCAGACGCAGTGATCCACTCCACAGCCCTGCTGACACCCACACAGGCATCAAGCTGCATTTGACAGCCTGCTCCTTACAGCCTCCGCTCTGCTCGCCAACAAAAAGCAGCTTTGCTGGCAGCTCCAGTAGGTCATAGACAAGGAGCCATGGGCCCGCATCCACTAACAAGTTTTCCTGGATGCCCTTGATGCAGCGTAAAAAGGTTTCAGGGCTCAAGGAAGGAGAAATCTGTTCCTCAGATGTGGGGTGACCTGCCCTGACTGAAGAACCTCATCATGGGACAGAACATATTTCTAGAGACAACCAGCAAAGCTGGGGAAGCTGCACGCCAGCACCAGACTCGTAATCTCTGCAAAACACCGGTCACCAGCACTGCCCAGAGACCTGCTGCCTCTCCTCACCAGCCAGCGGTGAGGCCTGAGCGGGTTATTTGCTGGCTGGTGGTGGGATTGTGCTCTGCTGATGTAAAGAAAGCACAGCTGGTGCAGGTAGGACATGATACATATTCAACAGGGGGGAAGTGATTAAAGAACCTTGTCTACTCCTCTTTGCTGGTATGTGTCTGTTTTTGTTAGTGGAGTCACTTGCTCCAAAGTGTGGTTTAGCCCAGTGATGTGTTTGTCAGCATTAATGCGCCGTGCTGTAAAGCATCCACGTCTTCCCACAGCTACTGTAATTGGTAGAATTGATGGTCTTCTCCCTGGAGATCCACCTTATTCTCCGCTTCCCTGATCAACAAA
Source organism: Chionis minor (assembly GCA_013398295.1). NCBI lineage: Eukaryota > Metazoa > Chordata > Aves > Charadriiformes > Chionidae > Chionis > Chionis minor. Next base: position 778,180 of record VZSF01006075.1, on the reverse strand, counting down.
GCCTTTCCCTGAATGGCTGTTGAACTACCGTCTAATTAGCTGCAAGATAAGGATTAAGTATGAATTCCGAAAGCTGAGAGGCAAGTTGCAAGGCTAGAGACTTTCATTTAACAGCCTTTTAGTGTTAAGATCCCATACTTCAAGACACAGAGGCAGAAATTATGAGCAACTAGAAAGCTACTCTATCCAAAAGTCCATTATGTAGCCTCTGATGAAGGCTGTCAGAGCAGCATTCCTGCTGTGACAGGAGGGGGCTATTTTTTATTGTTAATAATTTAAAATAAATTCCAGTGCAACTGTGGTTGTGCTGTCTTCATGCTCTGTGTAATTTTGAATGGCCAGACTGTGAATGGCTGGTGAGAATTTTAAGACCTCTTTTGTGAATCTACCATGAAACATTGCTTGTCTTTCTTTAATGAAATATAAGAAAAAATGAAGCAAAGTGACTGTTCTCTCACAGCTGAGAAGGAAGTTTATACTCCTGTGATTTATTAAGCTTGTGGCTGTGATGGTTTTTTTATGCTTTGTTTAATATTGTATGAATGTTGCTATTAAATGTCATGAATATTGCTATGAAACTTAATGAATATTGTAAAATAAAGGGCCTGAACAATTAATGAAATGCAACATACAATTTCATGAAAACTGGGCATGTGTTGTCTTGGAGTCTGCCTAACTTACAAGATATTTCACTGAGAACTTAATTATTTTCTTTATACACTGGCTTCTATATTTCATGAAAACATCAGGGAGTCTTTTTAAAATACTTTAGATATTTCATGAAAATCGCTGAATATGAGAGCAGAACTTCTTCGGTTGAAAGTTATGCTTTTATAGAACTTTTTTCAGTCATACAGATATCAAATACTTTTTCATTTAAAAAAAAAATTAATTTTGCTGTAATAAATTACACCAAAGAGGAAATCTTGTAAACTTAAAAAGAGCAAGTCATTAAATTTTGATGCTTACAGAAACTATTTCATGAATTTGTCAAAGTCCAAGAGATCACAGGTTTCCAACATTAAAATTAGCCACCCACTTTGTTCCAGGTATCTTGAGGATGAGGACCTTGGGTGGGAGAGAGCCCTCGGCTGGATGTCCTGTGTCATATGGCCAGCAAAACAAACTTTCAGTTCTTAATGCCCTATGCTATGACTTATGCAGAATATAAGCTGTGATAGGAGCAAAAAAAGAAAAAGAAAAAAAAAAAGTGCCTTGTTTCAGCCTGCTTTCCAGTGAAGCCATTCACCTGTTTTTTATCTGCAGGGGTGATGCTCACTTATCCCTGTTTTCCCAAGTCTTGTTGCTTACAGTGAGATTTTCATCAGTTATAGCCATGTTATGGCTAATCCCTCATCTTCCTCTTTCCAACCTTGAGAGATCCTGAAAACAGTCCTGAAAACACTTGCTGTCAGCCTTTTTAAACTACTAGATGTTATTCAAGCACTTCCTCCTTTGATTCTTCTCTCCTTGTTCAGAATTTCAAGGAAGGAGGAAATTGTCCTTGACAGCACCAGTGGCTCATGTTCCTTTACTGCGGAAGGCAGTAGATTAACATGAGCTTCTTACTTGGATGACTTAAAAGATGCAGTCTCCCACACCCTGCAGTTAAGGATGTTTGCATCTTCCCTAGACTGGAGACAAAAGTTGTTTCCCTGCCTTGTTTTCCTCAAGTGGTCAAGAGTCCTCTCTCTGTGCTCCAGTGATGTGTAGCCAGTGGGGGCAGGTGGGTGACTTTTCTGCCGCGGACCGTTGGTCAAGAAGAGCTGACTGTCAACAGCAATGGTTCCCAGCACCACAGTGGGAAGGGGAAGAAGAGCTTTCAGAGGACCTTGGCAAGGAAATATTTGGGAAAGCCATGGAAGAAATGCCGTGCTTTGAATGCCTGCAGGAAGTAGGCTAACAATCGTACAGTGCTTTTCACTGGCATTCAATACTAGACTGCACCTAGCATTAAAAAGCACAGATGTACTTGTTTAAGAAGGTAAAGGGAAACTCAGCAAGACACAGGCAGATTGATTCCTTCACAAAATGCTCCTGGCATGTAAGAGCGTCGCTTGATGTAGTGGAGCAGATGAGAAAGGAGTGCTGCCTGGCAGTGTTACAGCTGTACCTTTGGTGTATCCTGCAGATAGGTACAAAGTTCATTCACTGGTTATAATAACCCCTGTAGGATTTCCTTGTAGAATTGCCTTGTTAGGCAATTAAATGCTCTATCACCGTGACATAATTCTATGAGTCATCTGTCGTGTCATCTCAACAACCCAATGATAAAACTGAATCGAACTGCTTTAAATGATGCCTCACTTCTAGACTGCTCCAGAAACTTATTCCACTTTATTACCCTAAATCTAGTATGTGGCACACTAAAAACACCGCCAAGGTAGGCAGGTTGGTTGCTGATGCCAGAATCCTCTTGGACCTCTCTCTCGTCAGCTGTGTGAACCAGAAGCTGTCCTCAGCTCTGAGGGCCTGGCTTTGTCAGCAGCCAAGAGAGGCTCGCTGTGGGCTGCTCTCTGACGAAATGCCATCCAGCTTGTCTGAACAAGAATACGATAAAAATACTGCTGGAGGTCTGGGTTTTGCCCAGTTTCCTATGGAGATGACTCATAATAGCCCTGTGTGTGCATGCATATGTTCCCAGTAACTTTGGAAGGCAATGATCAATATAAATCACATTTCATGTCAGGCTAGAGATGTTAAGGATGTTAGGTTCCTGCAAGTTTCATGAAAGTATGTAGAGGACATGGAGCAAGATGTCCGACAAACGTCCCTCTTGAATGAAAGGCTGAACCCACTTCAGGTGCTTGTTATGGCACACGGGAGTGAATACATCATGAATGTCCTTATTGCCAGACCGTAAATCATGGCTAGCGTCATTAAAGACTAGAGTCCAGCTAGGAGATTCAAATCCACAGGTAATTAATTTCCTTTGCTCTTTGCTACTCAAGAAACCTGCTGTTTTTTCCTTGGGTCTTCTACAAGTCGCTTTTACCTCACTATGTTAATAAAACAGGCTAGCCGAGATGCCTCCTGATTCACGTACCCCTTCAGGAGATGCTTATCAAGACCATCCCAAACCTTTCTTTCTTCCCCAAAGTCATGGAGATCTGCCCCTTGCTGGCTGACACAGTGCTGGAGTACCACAGCCATATGCTGCTGATGATGATGCCAGGGATGTGCAGGTAAAAATGCCCACAATTTTCTCCACAGGTGGATAAGGCCTGAAGGCAAAAGGACTATATGGTCCTAGTGGGAAACACGACAGAAGGACTGCCATACATTAAAAGCCTGTCTTTGTCTGTACTACCTCAATAAGCAGTGAACTTAAAGCACTTTCAAAACAGACTGAGGAACAAACACTGTCTTGGCAGTCAGTAGACTCTAATTATTTTGCATTGTTAGTTGTTGGCTGCAGCTGCTTTCACGAGCAGTAGATAAGCTTAATGTGAAATAAATACCCCTGTGAAGACATATCTTTAGTTTTGGACTTGTCATCTCATCCAAACTGCTGCAGAGCACAGAAAAATAGCTATTTTTAAACATTTATTCTCTATACCACTTTCTTGATCTGTCCTGTGATCTTCAAGACACTTTTGTGGGGCAGTTAATGTTATCCAGTGAAACGACTCAGCCAAAACAAAACGGCTGCCCTCGGACAGGCAATTTTTGCAGAGTGGGTAATGCAGCAGTGTCACCGGCCAAGCTCAGGAGAGCCCAGAACAGTCCCCATAGGTCAGCAGCAGACCCCTGCCCTCTGCCCCCCCAGCTGGCTGCCTGCTTTTGTGCCGAGCACCTGCAAGGGAAGCAGGAAGCTGGAGCCTGCCAGCATTATTCTTCACTGACGAAATAAAAAGTGGCTGGCAAAAGTTGAAGGTTGCTTTGTGGTGTCTAATGTCCTCCTCAGCTTCCTCAAGATGGAGACTGGGACAAGAAGACTGAGGTGACTAGAGGGCAAGTGGCTCTCCTAGCCTCTAAGGTAGAGAGGCCTCGTCTCAGGTCTTGCAGAAGGACCCCAGGTTCACAGGCTCACGAGAGATGAGTTCCTCCGAGATCCTGGTACACAACAGATCCAAGAGGCAACTGACCTGTATCTCCTATTGACCCAGTTCCTTCTACTTCTCCAGTTTCACCTGCGGCAGCCGTTCTCGCCAGAGACACTTCATCTTTTCCCATAACCGCCTTTTCGCTTCATTGCAGCCCCAAGTTTTTCCTCTCTAGCTTTTCATCCTGTAGTCTCTGTCCCTGACAAACATTCACACTCAATTTCTTTTCTGAACTAGCTGAACCCATATGAAGCAGATAATTCCAAAATATATTTCCTTTAAGCAAAAAGAAGAGAAACACAGTTTCCTCCACCAGTGATTTATAAATTCAACACTGATTTCTGTCACTGACAAGCATGGACTTTACAAAGATGGTCGGTGTTGCAGTTCAATGGCCACAGTATGTCCCCACCAGAGCTGTACTCAAATGGCAGCTTTACAAGGCCACATTTTATTGGCCTGGGAAACCCTCTCCGGTCTCCCTAAAGAGAGAATAAATCTCTCCATACAGGTCCCTCAGAGGTGCACAAGGTGCTTTGCTCTGGGTAGGATAAGTGTTGAATAACTAAGGACAGTTGAGACATAAACAGATTGATAATTTGCGGGTCACATTTTCCCAAAAGCTGTCACCTTCACTTACTAGCACTAAGAAAGCCCTGTGATATGAAATGGAAAATGGATTTCAGGACTCCTGCCTGAATTTGAGTCACAAGCACCATTCCACATCAGGAAAGGACACGTGAGATTTCATGGTAATCTTTAGCGCATGTGTGCAATTTAGACATCCAAAAGAGTCAATCTGTAGGTTCGAAGGGCGTATCAACTTCACTCTAGCAAAGTCAGCACTGTAATATGGCCCCGAGATGAAGCTGAAGGCTGTAATTCATGAACGCACAGAGACGACCTAAGAACTCCTGTTGTGGTGACCTCAGTCTCTTGGAAAATCCTACCCCTGCTTCAGGTATGTCTCTGCTCTTCATGCAACAGCTGCTAAACTGCCACAGATGTACCAAGATTACCCATAAACTGCGATGGTTCAGTTGCTGCGACACACACATCTGAGAAGGCAATAAAAATGGAAGCAGCAGGCCAGAAAACAGGAGCATGCATTACACTGAGCATTACAATGAAAAACTGGATTATACTGCCCGGAGGGATAGATGCATTTCAAAGAGTTCTTCTTGTAAAGCTGGCACAGTGCATTCCCAGCGATTTCTGCTTCCTTCATTATAGTCTGCATTTTCTTTTTGTTTGACGGTACAACAAATCACCACAGTGAAGTAACAGTCACAGACTTTTCCAGAGTATACACCACTATCTGTTAAAGCTGATAAGGTAAACCGCACCGCTATTAAGTCTTCAATACCTTGGATTAAAACGAGTTTTTAGTAATTGCACTGAGTCAAAGCAGATCCTGAACTCACTAGTCACAAGGGGTTTCTTAATTTCTCCCTGCTGTGTCAGACTACATGGGCTTTTGCTGTCCTCTTCTGTTTGTACCTCCCCCTGACCCCTTTCTCCCTTAAGTAACATTCCCCCACAACGTTTTAAATAGAGCGCTTTCTTGTAAGGACTCAGTTGTATGCACATGAGCGGCCGGCAAGTCTCCTGTTACGGCTATACAGAGCGTCTAAGTTGAAACATGGATTTTGCACTGAAGAGGGAATACTGTCATCGGTGTTCCTTTAAATGCGTCTTCTACATCACAAATGTAATAACTATTTTCTTAATAAAAAAAAAAATTGGGTCTGCAGAATCTCTGAAAAACAGGCCACATGTTTTAGTGGCTAAATTGAAGAATGTAAATCTTCATTTAAACTTAAATTAGACATGAAATTTTACCTTCTTATACCAGACAAGCCTGGCACAGACCTGCTGTCTTAAGACCACCTTCTCTGGCCACATTTTTCAAAAACAGGCTGGCTCAGGATTCTGTCCAAAATTGCTATGATGTAGTTTAAAATTTCCCAGCTGTATCTCTGAGATCCTCCCTGGAACAGGTGAAGCTGAGTAGGAGGCTACGCGTGCAGCAGCAGGACATACCCTGGTAGAACACTTAAGCATTAACCTGCACATGCAAAAAGGCAGCTGGACTTACTTCATACTGTGATACCCAAGACTTCTAACAGACTTAGGCCTTTCTCCTCCTAATCCCGCCAGATCAGGCTATGATACACAAAAAGGAAAGAAAAGACTTCATGCCTCCCGCTTTGTTTTATTGATTGAAATGAAAATTTGTCTGCTGGTTTGGTTTCCAGTACTGAATAGAATTGTTTTACCTGCAGCAAAAGTCAGACATGCTGTTTCCATATGTTAAAAGCTATGAAATCTGCATGTCATGAACTCTCTGTTATATATGCAATCCTAAAATCACCCACCTTGCTTTCTGGAGTTTTTTTTAAAATCACAACTGGTATGCTTCAGGACAGGAAACTGGAAGTCAGCTCTTCTCCTTATGAGACAATCGATAACTGAAAAGGTTGTGCAGGGAGTTAGGTTGGGAAATTGCTTTCCTTATGTTGTCTGTATAGAGACATAAAAGAGGAAAACTAAAGAGTTGAGGGAGTGAAAACAAGTGTCAGAGCTGGGTTTTAGACCTTCACATGAGAGGTTTAAAGGACATGCTTTCTCAGGTAGAAGAACCATCTTGATTATCAGGAGTCCAGGTCTAGATCAAATCCCCTCAAAACACTCGGGAGGAAATCAGGTGCATAAATTCTACTGTTTCGCAAAGCTCTGTGTGTCCTTTGTGACTTAGGTAAGAATACAGAATTACTGCTTAGAAATCTCTTTACAAAGCCCATCTTTCTTCTTTCTCTTGCCTGAAAGACTTCAAAATTTCTGCAGCAAGCTCCACTGCACAGTGGAGCTATTTCCCAGGTACCTCACTACCCACAAATAAACACTGGAAAACCTGAGTGAATGTAGGGAGACTCTGAAGTGAAGAACAGCGATCCCGCAGGACAAAAACTCCCTGGTTTTGCTGGCTAGGTCTGAGTAACATATGTGTGCATTTTCCAGGGAGACACAGCTTGCAGCTACAAAGGTCTGAATTAAGCTTTGGGGACAAGACAGCAAACTTGAGGCTCAACCAGGTTTCTGGCACATAAATTCCTTCTCAGACCTAGGGCAAGTCATGGTTTCAGGCTGTGGATTCTGCAGTATAGTGCCTAAACCCACGTGCTGCAACATCACTTTTATTCACCTTATTTTAACCCTATATTTTTAGGAGGATTCAGATCCCAATTATTTTACTAATATTGTCTGAAATACACGTCATACACCAAGATGTATTTGATTCTGGCATTATAATACTTCATCTCGTCCCCAGTCCTACCATTCAGGAAACTGATCCTTTTCAGACTCCAGGGCTGTAGTCTGTGAGTTGAAAAAACCCGGCTGATACGGTAGAGACCAGCTCTTCCTGTGTTACTGTTGGGTTTGGGAATACCCCAGTGCAAAGGGGCTTTCCATACATTCGGAGAACAGAGCGAAAATCCTCAGCGTACAAATCTCACAGTCTGAGCAAATCAACAGGAGACCAGAGGGGATTTTATTACAGGTTGAATGGGGCGTGCTGCAAGGAGGGCACAGCTAAAGTGTTTAGGCAGATCTTAGAAGCTGACGAGATGTAGATGTCTTGTACCTAAACTCAAGAGATGTCTGACTGCTTGACAGGCCTGAACAGGTAAAATGCCGTATTTTCTGTGCCAGAAGCCAGTGATCCGGTGAACCCGGGTAGCAAAGTGCCAGCAAAGGGGACAGTGCAAAGCCACGTAATCAGGCGTCAGGACAGAGACCTGCAGCAACAGCACAATGTCTGAAGCAATTTGCTTTGCTGAGAAGGTTCATTAACGTGGTGCTACGCAATGAGAAGGGCAACGAAGCTGGTGAGGGGTCTGGAGAACAGGTCTTATGAGGAGCAGCTGAGAGAGTTGGGATTGTTTAGCCTGGAGAAGAGAAGGTTGAGGGGAGACCTTATCACTCTCTACAACTACCTGAAAGGAGGTTGTAGCGAGGTGGGGGTCAGTCTCTTCTCCCAAGTAACAAGTGACAGGACAAGAGGAAATGGCCTCAGGTTGTGCCAGGGGAGGCTTAGGTTGGATATTAGGAAAAACTTCTTTACCAAAAGGGTTATCAAGCATTGGAACAGGCTGCCCAGGGAGGTGGTGGAATCGCCATCCCTGGAGGTATTTAAAAGATGGGTGGACGTGGTGCTGAGGGACATGGCTTAGGGGTGGTTTTGCCATAGGTTTATGGTTGGACTCAATGATCTCTTGAAGGTCTCTTCCAACCCAAGTGATTCTATGATTCTCTTTGCACAAAGCTGTGCAGCTGGTCAAACATTTCTTCCTACCTGGGCTGCTATTTATACATTCCCAGACTGAAAGGCAGCATGCAGACACTAGTTTGGCCCAAGAGTTGCGTATGCTTTGTTTTCATATCGAATGAGCCTAGCTTCACCTCAAGAGCTTTGGAAACTTCCTAGGCTAATAGAGTCGTTAAATTTAGGCTTTGAACCAAACTCTGCAGTCCTGTGTTTCCTGGGCACTGCAGCTATCTAGCAATGTTGAGAATCAGATCATATATTCAGCAGCAGCTTTCCTTTAGCTAACCATAGTTTTAAAAAAATCCCCCAAACCTTGGCACTAATATGTCATACCACTAAAAGATAAAAGGAACGTCAATGTAAAGTAAAAACACCTTTTGAGAATGTTTTTCAAGTACAATATTATGACGCTATGGCAGGTTGGATTAGAGCCTGAAACTCAAAAATAATACTAAGAAAAAATTTTAGTGCTGCTTAAAAAAGCAGCTAAATACTTGAAATGGATTGAGGTGATACAACAGGCCTGCTGGCTTGCTAATTTTTTGAAGTATTAAAAAAGCATGAAAAACAGAACTATGCCAAAATTTCAATTTAACCTTTGCTGCTTCTGGGGTTTTTAATGTTTGTTTGGTTTTGGTTTGTTGATTTTTTTTTTTTTTTTTTTTTTTTTTTTTACAAGCTTGCCACATAAACAATACTGGTTTCTAGTCTTTACATAAAAGACAGCAGGAGCTTTTTAATGCAGAGGTGCCAGATGTGTAAGCACAGCTGCGGAAGCCCTTCCACTTGGAGCAAAAGCAGTAAGAGAGCTCTCCAGGGCAAGAGCAGAGAGAGCACGGAAAGAAGCCACTGGTCCCCAAGACCTGCAACGAGTAACTGCCCCCATGGGATCCAAAGCAGGCACCAAGGTAGCCACAGTAGGTACCTGAATTATTTACACTGAGAAAATTAAAATCAAATACTATGGTGCTACAATAATGGCTCTTTTTAGCAAGCTTAAATAACCGCTAAGCACGTGAAATGCTGACAAGAAAAATATGAGGACACTTACTTTATTGATATGGCCTTGGTAAATCTCTTCTCTTTACATTATTTGTCCTCTGATGGAACAGAGAATCACCTCCAGATTTTGCTGCGTTATGGTCATAATTATACTAGTTAAAACAAGCTATGTGCAAGTAGGCTTGGATAAAAAAAAAAAATGACCAAGATGCTTTTCTTGTTTAGTTTCATCGTAGACATCATAGTCCCTGGACGTGCCGTCACAGAGACTGTTAAATGCAGAAAGAAGGTTCTGTTTTTCTCCTTAAAATCCTTCATTCTGAACTGGAAAGGGAAATTTGCAAAGATTCTAGATTTTTTTTTTTTTAATGAGCAGCAATTCTGAATACTCAAACAGCACCACACAGATAATTGATCTAAAATGAGTAAATATAATGTTTTAATGCTTTGAATATAATGAGCATAATGCCTTTAAAAGACCAGTTTTTCGAGACTGCTCCTCCTCAAGTTCCCCAAGTTCCATACGAATAATAGCATTCGGTGCCTCCTCAGGAAGATACGCCCCACAACGTAGAAGCGGGGAATGCAATACTGTAAAGCACCAGCACCTCCCAGAGGATGCTGACTGCTATCAGCTCTGTAGCACCCCAAATAGTTTTTTCTCCCAGCTAGTAATCTCATTTTAGGGGTGCAAATGTTGATACGGGGGCGAGTTAAGATGCGAAGTATCTTGCAAATGCTGCAGTGCAAGTCCTCAGCTGAAGCCTTCAGACAAGTGACAGTCACACCTCCTGCTGTCACAGCCAGTGAATAATGTGGTGAAACGGAGATCTTCCTAAGACCTAAAAGCTGGAGAAAGCTGGGGCATTCAGCTCAGTTTGGAATCAGGAACATGAAAGCAGCCAGTTTCACTTTCTGTGTGGAAAATATTTTCAAACAAATTTCAAATAGAAAAGAACTCTAGATACATAGATTTTTACATTTAATGGGAACACAAACTTCTTGGAACCGCGGCTTTCTCAGAACTCCTCGGGTTTGATCAGGCTGCTTAATTGTAGCACTGTTGGCTCTGTGGACTGAGGCTGTGGTAGTGGATTGTAACGCGTTACAGCGCTGCTCTCCACTCGAGGAACGGACAGAAGAGAGTGTTGAGATACATCTTCCTCCCACAGCAACACACTGGTACCTTTGATCTAAAAGCTACCATCCATTCTGATGAAATCTCATTCACTCTCCATGGAGATTAAAAGAGAAAGACTTTTCTGGCTTCAGTAAGCAGCTGGATGTGGTCTCTGTTGTCTACAGAACCATCACTGCCACAGAGAAAGCAAAAGAAGCACTAATGCAATTATTAGGCTTCCCCTTTTTGTGAAAACATAATAGATTTCCAGTCCTACAAAAAAACCCCCCAAAAAATTAAAGGAAGGAACAGATTGCAACTCCCTGAAGAAAAATGTTTCCTGAATAAACACAGGGAATGTCATTGGTAAAGAAAAAAATATATATATCCAGAGAATATTAATAAAAAAAAAGTCATTAATCCAGAATCAGAGAATATTTTAAAAATAGAAGTATTTTAATATGCTCCTTAATCAAATATATTGTATTAGATCACAAAGAAGGCATCACTGCCTTAAATGTAAAAAAAAGAGAAATAGTGCAAAAGAATGCATTCCTCCATTCTACTACATTTATAAGAGTATGCAAGCAGTATCTGATAGTATTATTTGGAAATCTGTTACACAAATCCTCTTGTCAAAGATTTCCAAGTGTCTTGAGACAAATACAATTTTATTTTTTTTTATATTTTAGTGAAAAAAAAACCCTGTATTTAGAGAAACAGTAATTTTCACTGAAGTAGGTTTTGCTTCCTCTAAAATGAATAAAAACTGGCACTCAAGCTCTGATGATTAGATAAGCCTTGACACCAAGAGCTGTGACATAGTTTAGGTTAATTTTAGCAAGAATAGCTCGTGCAAATGCCACCAAAATGAATACCAACCAGAAACATAAATATAATACGCTTCTTGAAGATAACATGCTGCTATTTCTTAGACACTTTCTGTCTCCAATATGCAATGTGGCTTCTCCACTGCAAGTCTGCTCCTGACCCCTCTGGAAAGTGTCTGAACTTTTACATGGATGCAAAATTGTTCTAAACGGCTACGTCAGGCAGCCAGACCTCTGCTAAACTCAACAAAAGCAAGGTGCAAGGTTGCACCCAGGACAGCAAGCCTTCTTCAAGTCTCTGATAAGTAACTATATCTTAAATCAGGAAGCCTGGTCCCTCAATGCAGGGGCACACGCCTGCAATTCCAGCTCTGTGTGGTACCGAGAGATTTCAGAGGAACTTTTGATACTCCACATTACTCCAGTCCTGGTTGTAACTACAGGCCACAAAACTGAAACCATTACTTTTGCAAAAGTCTGAATGTGTCAGAAGCTAAATCCTCAAGTTTGGAAGGAATTAGACCCATTAGACCGCATTTCAAACTGATAAGTGACTAAGCATAAAATAATCTCAGTCCAGAACTAAAATTGATACATATTACCTCAGGAAACTTGTTTTATTTTCCTAGTAATAACTGTGCTAAAGAGTAAAGTGTAATCATTTATAATCCTACAGTTCCACATCATTAGAAAACCTTCACCAGATAATCCATGCCAATAATCCAGGAATTGGTTCTCTAAAAAAGCTGCATGATTATCTTACTTTAGCTGACTGCTGGCACTGTACCACACACACGTCAACATGCTCTCCTCTTTATCTGTGTAACCAAATGCATCCAAATGAACATGTAGACTTGATGAGATTAATGGGGTGTTACCTAACCCTGAGCTGCAGGAAGTGTATTCTATGGTGAGATAACAAAGAGTTCCTGTTAGAGGATGATACTCCCTAGGAGTTAAACAAAGTACTTTGAAAAAGAGCTTGAAAAGCCACCAAAACACAATCAATTTAAAGGAGTTCAAGAAACTCTATCTTTAGCATTAAAGAAACAAGTTTTTTGTAATTCAAACAAAACATGAACATTTCTATTCCTACAGCCATTGATTTAAATAGAAATAAGACAGCAAGACTGAAATACGAGGTGTACGTATGCTGAAAGGGTGCAAGTTCACAACAAGTTTCTCAAACTTGAAGTTAGGTAAAGGAATCAAAACTTCTAATGTTGATTAGTCAAATCACATATTTGACCTAAATGGAAAAACAATTTAAGCTTGTAAATAGTCCCAAAGTTCACACATATGCGCAAGACAAACCGTCGCAGCATTTAGGTACCCCCACTATGCGTCTTCAGTGCCAAAGTCCAAAATTTACATTCCAAAATGCTTGCTCAGCTGTTGCCTAAATCGGGAAGCATTTAACTCCAGTTTCATGGAAGTATGTAGGTGCCCAAAGTGGAATTTAAACCAAACACATCTGCTTAAATGCAGTAGTGACAGTCAAAAAAAAAGACCCCCACATTTTCACCAGTAGAGGAGGCGTGCACAGTTGTTCTTGATAGAAAACACTGAAACAATCAAATGATTGGGGATTTAATTCAAAGTCTCACCTTATAACACACGTTGTCTCTCTCTGGCCCAAAGAATATTTAAGTACGCCATTTAAAAGTGGAGCCGTTTAAAAGTGGAGATTGAGAGAACTCGTTCACTGAGAGAAAATTGCCTGCTTCAGTTGTTGTTCTATGAGTTCAAATCCTCTTCAGGAAAAGGGAAGAAGTGAAACAGTTCTCCAACATCCAAAGTGAGCGGCCTGAGTCGTGAAACAGAACATTTGACATTTTCAAGAAGAAGGATTGCTTACTGCACCATTTCTAAGACTATTCCCAAAGATATCGATTTCTTACTTTCAGGGAAAAATACTTTGTTAAGTAAATGTAAGGTCACAAGCATTTATCAGTGCTCAGAATGTATAGTGTTTTAAAAAAAAGCACTTAATTCCTCAAAACTGAGTAAAATAAGGATAAGCAGGCTTCCTACAAAAAACATCAAAGCTACTTCAAAATAAGAGCCGCAGCCTTCATTTCATCTAAACTGAGAAATGCAGCATGAAGTCTCATGCCAGTGCAGAAGGTCAGCGGGAGGAGGACCAGAGGAACTGAGGGAGCACGTCAGAGTGAGTCTGCGTGTCAAGCAGACAGCGTTAAGAGTTGGCAAATGCAAGGTAATGCACGCGGAGAGGAACAACGTGTCGAGTTCCAAACCAAATGTACCGCTCACCAATGAAAAAGTCTTGAGATTAAAACCACAGTTCAATGTGATGCGACAGAGAATAATGCAAACAGTGTTAGAAGCAATGAAGATGGTGACAGGAAATTAGAGTGCATTTCAACATTTTTAATAAATTACTGAGATGTCCTACGATACTATTCTAGACCCACTAAGTGAAAGAACACATAAAGAACGTACAAATGCAAAGACAGTCAGGAGAATGATTAGAAAACAAAGTTGGGAGAGGCATCCATATGAGAAGACAACGAAAAGACTGTAACATGGAGAAGAGTGAAGACATTATAGAGGGACAAGAAATAATGATACAAAGAAGGAAAACTGAATACTTCTGCTCACTTGTTCTTAAAAATACAAGAAACAATATGTAATATATTTTTAGTAAGTATCATCTACAAGGCTTCCCATTCCAATTTAATGCACCTCAAGTGCTTGTTATCATACTCTCTTTGGCTTGCAGCAATCACGAGGAACCTCAGAGGAACTCTGAATGTCCTTATGCCTCCTGTTGGAGCAGTTCTGATCTTCTTGCAGTATATAACACTCCACAGAATCACAATGGGAAGCTGGTCTGGTCATGGAATCCATATTGACATCATGACTTGAATCATCATTGTTTCTGTAAAGTGAATACCTATTCCTTTTTCAAGCGAGTCCCTGCATGGATTACAAGATCAGCAGACAGCAGTTCCAAAACTGTTGTTTAGGTTTGGAGAGCTGCAAAACAAATCTAAAATTTCTCTTATATTAGTGAATCTACAGGAGTCTGAGTTACAAGGAATGGGCTCTAGTCCGCGTAATTAGATCAGTCAGTTGTCTCATAATAGTCTCTACCACAGGAAGACATACATTTAAGCAGTATTAAATATAAAAATCTTGACCTCTAATCCGTTTGTAACAGGCCACAAAGCCAAAGTGAGCTCCAAAGGGTTCTGTCCTGTCCAGGTTGTCTTAAAGATCCCTGACCACATCACTGGATAGGAACTCAGCATTTTCCTAGTTCAAATGGAGCTTGAAAAGACAAGAAAGAAAAACAAGGAAGTTAATCAGCAGTGGAAGTAAAGATTAAAGAATACCTTTGATAAGATACAAAAATATAAAACTAGTGAGGAAGAATCTGTTTTGCAACTAATAATGTCATTTTTCCATAAATTTACATTAATTCCCATTATATTTACCTCCTTTAAGTATATATTAATCAAGTCTTGTATTAGCATCCCTCATTTTGCCTCAGACTACATCAGAGAAGTCTTCATTGCTCTATGGAATGTTTCTACGAATAAAATAATTAAAATATGTTACTTATACTTATAAACCTTCATTTTCTTACATCCTCAGCTACAGCAACACTATTACTAGATAAAATATACCATTATCTTTAAAGAATATGAAGTTGTAGATTCAGAAATACAAAGGGAGCTTGGTCAAGTTGAGACTGTGCTTTAAGAGTTGGAAAGAAAAAGCCTGAATAGAGAGCGTGAGAGATGCTCTAACATCTCCCTGGGGTGGCTGTGGGAGGGAAACAACGGAGCTTTAGAACTGATGCAACAGAATGTCATCTGCATTTCAGAGCTGCGCATCACAGCTGCAAAGCTGTTGCACTGAACAACAGAGTTGCTTCTTTGCAATTTTTTAGTGGAAAGAGAGAAGAGTTTGTGTTCAGGAAATGGGCATGAAGCCCAAAGAAAGAGTACCTTGAACATATTCAGGACAGCTGAAAAACCCCAGAAATCCAAGGGTTTTGAGGTAACCAAATTTCAGGTATTATTTTTTGTAGTGTGGTTGTTCCATATGTTATTTAGGTAAACAGATATGCGCTAGTCTGCTTTATGCCTCTTCCATTGGTGATTATATGTAGTCACTAATTCTGTGCTGAGATAAACAGTTTTTGCCTAAAAACCAAGATGGCGCAATAAAAAAACATTACTCTTTTTCCAAATTACTTTTGTCTTTTGAAGCCAACATAGATCTGGTAAGCAGTCTCATTCGACATCCATGTTTGTACTACAGGGGCATCTGGAGAAGTCACATGCACCACAGCAAACCTAAATTGTCATGACTGATGTTTACGTCTAATCAGCCCCACAGATGTGACAGGATAATTCTGCCTGAGTTGTTTACTCTCAGCACTCTGAGTCATATAAGGTGTCAATTATACTGAAATTAATAAGAAAATATTTAATTTACTAACTGCAGGATCATACAATGAATCAGCCTCCAAAGAAACAGGATTACTTAAAAAACAAACAATAATTGCCTGTATTTTTTTTAAAAAAACGCTATAACAATATGCAATCTAGTTCAGTCTTATTTTCCACATGCAAGTCAGATTATGTAAATTCATGAATAATGGATGTATCTCTTATGATGTCTTGTTGTTTTCTATAGTATGAAAAGACAAGCATTATGCAAATATAACATCTTAAAAACCAGTCTCTTGTCAAATAGGCATCATTTACTATTTTTCTGTTGCTAATATAATTGACAAAATACTTGATACTACTGATTATGCTTTTTCTTGTAAACCACTTATTTTATGGGCTTAACAGCTGTGGTTTTGTCTCTGTGAGTTTGTGATTTCATTATAAAGTTGTAACCATGCTGTGAAGGAGCAATAGGCAAAGTCTTAGGCATACTATCCTACCAGCTGGTAAGCAGCATTTGATAGCAATAAAGGTATAATTCAATCAACATTGGTACATTTCTAAAAAAGGGATAAGCTTAATATTATTCTCCCCTCCTCCTCCTCAAGTAGTTGAGCCCACATGAAATGAACAGAGATTTAATTTGCAAATCTGAATGTAGATGTTCTTGATTTATATAGAACCTCTTCAGCCATCTACAAATGTCTGTCACTATGAACAATTCTAGGTCTCACCCTGGGACACCTTGAGTCAATTCAGCTCTCTTCCAAATTTGTTTTAGGATCCATCATATTTGCTTTAAAATTAGGCCACAGGCTAATTCAAAACTGAAAGTGGCTCCAAGGCTCAAGAAAACAAGGTTACATTTAAGGCCTAAGCCTTGTTCATTCCTACATTGCACCATTTCTGCACATGAAATATGAGTAACTTCCACAGCAGTGAAACAATGACAACAAAGTGGCAAATTCTGGTGAAAGATTTTGTTTGGAAACACTTATTACAGCGTCATTTGTCACTGCAGTACTTCAAACTTTGCAAGTACCACACCAGATTAATTCTATAGCACTACAGACATTGAATGAAAAACTCTGTTCCAAAAAGTATCACTTTCAATTTGATGAGATATTGGGGCTCAAGCCAAACGAAACTTTGTGAAGTTCCATGAGAAGTGCAAAGTTCAGCACCCGAGGCAGAAAACTCCGACGTATTGCAAGAGATTTGGAATCAACTGGCTGAAAAGCAACCTTGTTGAAAAGCTCCTGGGGTCATCATGGTGGGTCTCCAGTTGCATATACGCCAAAAAATGCCCTCATATAAAGCAAACAACACAGACATTAGGAGGATTATGGCTAGCAAGCTGCAGGAAGTGACCACGTCTCTTTCCAGTTGGCATTGGTGAGGCACACTTGGAATAGCGTATCTAGCTTTGTGCCACCTACTTTGAGCAGAAATTTAAGATAACTGGAGAAAGTACAGGAGAGGGCTTTTGAGGCAGAGGACACATGGCCTACAAGGAGAGCTTGACAGAAGAAGTCTTGTATAGCTGGAGAAGGAGGAGCTGGAAGGCTGAGAGGAACTAACTGCAGCCTACAAGAACTAACTGAAAGGGAGTTACAAAAATGATGGTGTCAAACTTTTCAGTCAACGGGCTCACATTGAAGTCTATACTGGGCATTAGGAAAAACTTACTCACCAGGAAGATACCGAACCTTGGAACAGGTTACCCAGAAAGGCCATGGAAACTCCGTTCCGGAGATTTTCAAGACTCAGTTAGATGAAGTCACAGCTGACACAACTTAGATTTGGCAAGTCTTGCTATAAGTGGGAAGCTGGACTTGATGACTTACAAAGATCCATTCCAACCGATGTTTCTACGATTCCATGTGAAGAACTGAAAACCAGCATGTAGTCTTAAACATACTTGTCCCTGGAGAAACAAGAAGTCTTTTTTTTTTTTTTTAACTAGAGAATATGGACTGCAGTTTGCATTACACAGCAAATTGTAATTAAAACAGTACCATCTTTAGAGCTGCCTTTCAGATTTTTCAGCTGCACTAAAATAAAGCAACTCCAGCAGGGAGAAAGCTGAGATCTAAGAATCCCAAATGGAGGCAAGCACCTTTAGAAATGGAATTCAGACCTTATTTCTCTTCTCCGCATTTCTCCACTCATCTTTGCAGCTTCTTTGAAGTAATTTCTAAGGTGCTTCATTTTCACTGCACCTTAGGCACCTGTGCTCTTAACAATAATTGGTAAAGTTAAGGACTGCAACAATCAGGCAATACTTGCTGATGCAGCCTCTGAACTCTGCAGTACCTCTGCTGAAAAAGATGGGTTGAAGACATAAAGGAGAATATGTTTTTACTTTGTACTTTGTTTTACTTTTAGCTATTTTGTAAATACAAAAAATAATAAATTGGAATACACTACACAGTAAAGATTCACAGGACATATTTCATACAAAGGATACTGTAATTAGCTGCCAGCTTCTTCACTGGTGATAAAAAGTTGTGAGCCCTTCCTGGTTTGGTTTCCTTTCCTTGACTGGCAGAGGAATGGAAGATGAATAATAAGCTTAAAACCAAGAAGCCCTTTCCGGCTTCTGGTATCAGAAGTATTTTTAAAAAAGCACATAGCTAACAGCTGTTGGTAACAACCAACATTTCCATCATCTGTCTGGCATATGAATTTTAAATTCTTCCATCTACTGGGGTGGGGATTTTTTCTTAGTGATGAAGCAACAGCTTTGTCCCTGCACATGTACGTATGCGCATGCGTGTGTACTGACCACAACTTAACTAACCACCATTTACTTCATGGATCTGGAGCTACTGTTTGCTATGCAGGACAACGGGTAC
The DNA here is from genome assembly GCA_013398295.1 of Chionis minor. NCBI lineage: Eukaryota > Metazoa > Chordata > Aves > Charadriiformes > Chionidae > Chionis > Chionis minor. The sequence goes on along the minus strand of VZSF01006075.1, from coordinate 759,567 downwards.
TTTATCCATGTGATGACACTTCTGCTGCTATTACCATCTTTGTTTTTTTCTTCATGGAGCTAAAGGATTCCTTCTCTCTCGGCCACTCCAAAGCAGTCTTGGTGATTCACTGAATCCTCCCTGAAAAGTCACATTCTGAAGAAAATACGGCCAATAATTTTATGCTTGAACATGTTTGTACCTGGACAACAGTTTATGAATTAAATTGAGTTTGAGCTTCTGTTGTACACCTTTTCATATAATTCTGTGTTCCAGTGTTGCCCTAAATTGGAATATGTTTCTTCTAGTTTTTCCAAGACATACTTTTGTGTTAAATAAATCTCATTTGTATTTAGTTTTATACTCTTAGGCTAGTTGAGTTCTAAGTACAGGGGTGCTGGGCATGCCAGGATTCCATCAACAGCTCTGAAGGCCACTTACCTTTACCACTAGCTTGGGTATGGTCTGACAGCACAGAATTAATACCAACACAGGTAGACTGAGGCCATCCTGAATTTTTTCTGGGTTCCCAGCAACGATCCCTTATATCTACAAAGCTGTCTTGTGGTCTGAAAAGATTGTCATGGGTTAGAATGGCCCAAAGTTTCACTTTCTTTCCTATTTCACAATGGCAAAATATGGACAAAACATTGGGAAGATAATCGTGTAAAACTGCTTATGCTAACGCTGCTGTTCCTTCCTTTGGAATAGCAAATTTTCATGAGGCTATTTTAGCCTCATGAAAACAAAAATCTCATCTTACCTCCACATTAGTGTTTAGATAAACAAACAAACCAAAACAAATTACAGAGAAACAACAACCAGATATGAGTTTACATTTGCACTTCAATTAGTTTTAAAATGTTTCCCTGTGTTGTTTCACTGTTTGACCTACACATGAAACATACTCTACATTTTCAAAAAAAAAAACAAAGACCAAACCCGTTTTGAACCTTCCCTGCAGGTATAGTACTTCTTCCTTGTGCCTATAGCTAAAAAGTGTTACTATTCTTTAACTGTTTTTATTCACTTTGATCAATTTGACACGTTCAAAAAAAAAAAAAAAAATCATCTTTCCCAGCAATTCAACTTAATAAGAATAACCTCTACCTCTTCTAATCAGCAACCCCATATCACTGGCAAGTATTGCTGAAAAGCATTAATTTAGGTGTTTCCAGCAAGAGAATGAAAATCTATGCCTAGATTTAAAAAGTCTTAACTTCGTCATTTGCTTGCAGTTATTTTATTTGCAAAGTTTTATGTGTATTATATTTTACAGATTAATCAGCAAGTGTAATCTACCTACCTGTCTTCCAACTCCACCACTCTAAGCCTTTCATTCTGTACCTGTCCATTCTTTTCATATTGTTAATTAAAAAAAAAAGAAAGAAAGAAAATGCACAAACCAAAAAAATCCCAAACCAAACCAAACCAAACAACAGCCCACATTTTGGATAGGGACTAAGTGGAACTCTGCTTTATGTTCCATAAAAACACTATGTATGTCTTTATTTCCATAGAAATGCTTCTCAATAAAAATAAGAAAACAGAACATTCTAGAGGAAGAGAAATATGCCTTTGGGATATATTTTCAGTCAATAAGAACAGATATATTATTACCTTCTGATGTTGCGTCCAGTTTCTTCATTTTCTCCACATCCGATACCCTCCTTAAAAAGGCAGTCTGGACATCTAGTTGGAGTACCACACCTAAAAGGCTGCACTTTCTAATGCGGAAGCAATTCAATTGCACGCTCTTTCCTTAACGCTGCACTGAAAGCAAACAGACTTTCTCAAACAATGAAAGAATTTCAATATTTTAGTAGATAAAGTTTTATGGGTCAGAAAGATGTTTCCTGAAAAAGTAGGTATAAAATCTTCAATGCGTTCAGAACAACGGCCTGTTCATAAACAATTTTAATGACAGAGTTGAGAACATAATCACACTGGTATGCATGGAAAGTGTTAATTACTGTAAATACAATGGTATTTTATACTGACATAGTTGTTAAGTCTACCTCTGTTGAACCACTCCCGAAGGCCTGTTCCCACCACCAGAGCCACCTGTGACCAAACATCCAAGGTCCAGCTCTGGTACCACCAGTTGTACAACCTTTGCTCTGACTGATAAGCAAAAGCAAGGTGAGAAAGAGGATCTGGAGAGTAAAGCCAGGCAAGGTAAGAAAGGTAAAATTGCAAATAGAGGTTTACTGAGACGGGGATCCTTAGCAGCTTAAGAGGAAAAGAAAAACAACATACAAATGTATAAATACCTTCAGGAAAAAAACAAAGAATCAGAGGATGACAATTTAGCACCATCAAGGATTTGCTCCAAGGAGGAGCAAAAGTCAACCAACTTACCTCCTCTTGACTGATACCCATCTGGCCAGCAAATTCTCTGCAGGTGTCTTTTTGGGGTGGGGAGCATACTAATGCTCAGCTGAGTAGCTTGGTAATCCTAGTGATCTGCTTTGTGTTTTACCCAATAAGAAACTGATTTCTGCGTTTGACTTGGATGTGTTCTGTATGCTTTTTGTGCTCTTTGTGCATGGCAAAAGGTGCCCGAGCAAAGTGATTTCCCTCCATAATCACAGAGGGAAAGTAACTTGCACGATAAGGGGTCTACAAGTACAGTGTGCAATCTTGTTGCACTAGAAATAAGGAGGTCTGGCTTTACATAGTAGAAATAGCTGAATTTAAAGCGGGGGGGGGGGGGGGGGGGT
>VZSF01006075.1:745931-756158 GCA_013398295.1 Chionis minor | reverse complement strand
TTTGGTTTTTTTTTAAAAAAAAAAAATAAGAAGGGGGGGGGGGGGGGGGGGGGGGGGGGAGGGTGTCATTTTGGAGTTTTACCTTCAAAGAAAGGAAGCTGTTCTTCTTTAAAATAATAATTTTAAAAATCTGTATTTTGAGGCCTGCAAAAAATGTTAAGAGAAACCAAAAGGTTTGTCACAGTTTGGGCCAGACTGGCCACTGAGGAGAATGACAGATGCTCTCTCCCACCTCTCTCTCCAAGGAGAGGGGGGAAAGAGAGAGAGACTTATGAGTTTAGAAAAAACTAAACTACTTTAGTGAAATATTGATAATAATATAATAAAAAGGAAATCATGAAATATGTACAAAACTGCATCAAGCTCCCCAAATGACGATCACATCACCAACAGACACTGGGAAAGTCCCAGACTGGACTCAGTGACAGATGGAACTGGATTCTGGTTCTGGATTCAGGAATGCACATAATGGGATCAAAGACAGACGAACAGAGTTCTCCTTGGACACTGGCCATTGAAGAGAGAGAGCTGACCCTTTGGTCCCTCAGCTTTTATACTGGCCATGAGGCAGATGGGATGGAATACCCTGTTGGTCAGTTTTGGGTCACCTGTCCTGTCCGCTCCTCCCCACAGGTGCGACCCCTCTACGCTTTTCCGCATCCGACCCTCCAATGGGGCAAATAACAAAATTGTCTGCCCTCGGGTGTTACGGCAATTAGTATAAGCAAGTGCCTCTCTGCACCCCATGCCTTGGCATCAGCTATAAACATGGGGCTTACCGCTCTGAGAGCAAACAGTTTCTGCACAACATGCTGTTAATGTCAGTAGTTAGAAGAGGCCTAGATAAAAAGTAAAATTACTGAACACAAATTTGGTTCTGTTTCACTTCAAACCAGGACAAGGTTACACAACATGAACACTTACAATTGCAGAGATCCTCATTCAATGACCCAACAGGTCCCCTTCCAGTCTTAAGTTCATATTTTTATATCTGCTTCTGTTTCTTGGTGAAATGAACAAAAACCCCAAGCTTTGTCATATCAGGCCAACTTACTCCTCTAAGTTTTATCCTAGCAGGTGTTAAGAATTGTAAGGCACACATATCAAGTTTTGCCTTTGGCTTGATGTTTATCTACACAAAAAGGACCTAAAAAGCAACAGGCAGGTCAGGTAAGGACTATCGATCATGGTTGGTTTTTTGAAAGAAATACTTAAACAACGTCTGCATCTTTGTTTGTAAGCTATGCATCCTGAAGCCTTGGACAGGGGGCATAGGAACTAGTTCTGCTGCCTCAATGGAAGAAAAAGAAATGACTGAACAACTTACTAAAGTCAAAGTTACTAATCAGTGAGGAACATTTCATTATTTTAAGTAATGACAACATTGAAAGAATTAGTAAAAAAGGGTCTGATCAAGTCCATATTTATGTTATTCGTAATCAGTATGTTACGGTGAAGTCTGGGTGCAGGCATAAACTTAATTCCCAGGCAGCATCCTCCAACGAACAGAAAGTCTCAGAAGCTCGGCCTCTGTTAGAGAATTAAGTGGGGCCAAGACAGTCTCAGGCACTCTTGTGCAGTTCTTTATACTGTTTAACATACTTAACTCTTAGAGTAAAACTCCTTTACTGTGGCTTTGCTGTGTCAGCTGCCGCTCTCCCGAGGTATGCCACATTGCTAGGACAGCACAGGCCAGAACTTGCTCCCAGTATAGCTGCAATGTTTAACACAGGTGAAAAGGAGGAAGGTTATAATGTGGCACCTCCTTTAAGAGTCAGAGAACAGGTCCAGGTGCATTTTATTTAGTAATGCAGCCATAGCCCTATGGTCTAGCACAGGCTAGGAGATTTGCAGAGACGGTGTGCTGAGGATTCTGTAAGAAATGTACCACATTTCCCCAAAGCAGGTTGTAGAGCTTCAGAAATTAATATTCTTCAGTTTTCTTGGTTTCAATGAAGGCAATAGAAAGGTAGGTTCTTCATAGGGATAAGAAGTTGTAACTCTCCCTAAAGACATAGTATTTGTAGGACAAAATAATTTTCTTGCAGTTACTGACCATAAGTAATTATAATGATCTATATTATAAGAAACTTTGCTGATAAAAATGTAGTTCTTGTTGAAGGTCTTATCTAAACAACAACAACATCATTGTAACTCAGTTGTTAAATTACTAGATCCCTGCTACAGTATAAGTGAAGAAAATCCACATAATGTGCTAATGTTATAGATTTTTTCCTCCAGAAGGAATGGCAATAAAACATACTGGTAATACACTTTGTGACATAACTACAATTTGTAACACTTACCAACTACATTAGCTAAAAAATAAAATCACATTCTTAGTGCACATTATCATGTTAAGCAACTACTCTATTCAACAAAATTGGATTATTTTCTAAAAATAATTGCAGTAATAAATAAACATTTCCTTGTGGGGTTGAAGCATCTGCTAAATACTAACTGAATCACCTGTCTTAAGCAGTGTTAAAACACATGAATTTGGGGTACTTTAACTTAGACCTATATTCAGATCACCTAAATTCTGACTGAACTGGAACGCAGGTGGCACTTTCAACGACCACAAAATTTTCACCATTTTGGGGACACCCTTTAGGTACTTATTTTGGGAAGACAGGGAACAAGACAGATGTTGCCACATTTTTTTTCTTTTTCTTTTTGTCACTATACATTTTATAATGTCAGTAGAACCTATAATCCAGGATTATAAACAGAGATTAGTAAACATGGAACAAAATTGCACTCAACATTTTTGGAGGTACTTCAGGGTGAGGTAATTAGTAGACATGAGTTGTCTAAAAATATAAACCATTTCATACTGTTCTAAACAATTCACTGATTCTAGGCAGACAAAAGTAAAATATGGAATATACTGCACTAAAACCCCCTACTTTAACACTTCTTACAAAAGAATGATGACTGTGGAATAAATGACTGTCCAGCCAACAATAAACAACCATAAATGACTGTCCCATCAACAAGGTGCTTGGTGTCCAGACAAGAAGCTAATTTCCATCATTATGTGAGGTACACTTAGGGACCACAGCTGTTTGAGAAAAAGAAAAGTCACTGAAAGCGTTTCTTGTTATTATGAGGATTCAGTCCCTTGACATGCTTCAGACAAGTTTTCCTAAATAGAGTGATTCTTTTTACTACAGCCCAATCCATTCTTTAAAAAGAATTTAGTCTTTCTTCTTCAAAAAAGTGTTGCTGTAAGAAAATTAAAATTAATCTTATTTTGTATTAACAAACATTTTACTTTTATATTCATTCATAGATAAGTCTTTGAGAGCGTAGGTTTGTTCTTTTTTGCATACCCTTCTTACTTTTAAAAAGGTATTAATAAGTACCAACTGAAAAAAGATGCCAGTATTCTGACTATCTTGCCTTCTTTATTAGGTTGCCAGGATAAAACACTTCAATTTTCTCAGGTGTTCTCTGCCTGATAAGCCATAGGTCTATGATATAAGTTTCTAAAATATACTTACATGTACTGTATATCAGATTAACTTTCCTGTAGGCAATCTTTGAGGTACTGCTGCAAAGTATGTCAGTGTTGCAATATTTTAGTGACTTTATTAGAAGTAGTTCTTGCACATCACAGATGTCTTTTAAAATGAAGCAGTATTTATTTGACCAAAACTTAATTGATAAATTAACTTATTCAATGTAAAACAAGGTCAAGATACAAAGTATGGACTTATAGACATCTCTGTGTTTCAAGGAATTCCATCTGTTGATGCCAAATGTTACAGTTCTTTGTCCTGAACATTCACTTTCATGCATCTCTCTGCTTACAGGATCCCTGCAAAAGAAAATGGTTATATATCCCCTTTTATAAAAAGGCTAAGCTGAATAAACAGAAGATGTCATAATTGTTCTTAATTCCTAAATCCCAAACATTATTAACATGTAGCTAGATTATCAGATAAAGCAATAGCATAAAGATTACAAAGTGGGAATCTGGTGGTTAAATAAATGAATAAAGACAAAAATCACGTAATTCAAAATTAAGGTCACAATGAGATGTCTAATTAGTTGATAGTATGGACATGCGGAAACAGCAGAAAACCATTCATTTTCATACTGCTTTCTGGTGCTGCTTGCCTATCTAATTTTCTTTTTGTTTCTTTAAAGTAACTGTAAATTCTTTAAGGGCTCTTTATTGAAAAGGTACTGCAAAAGAAGAGCAAATATTACAACAGCACAATCTTACTTAATAATTTTGTATAAAGAAGACAATGACTGTAGAAACTTAAATTGGAAGACACCATGCTTTTACAGTCTAAGAGGGTTATCAGAAATGTGTTAGCACTGCTTTTGTAGCTGACAGTAACATGTCTTTCCCATGCCAACTCTGAAACTATCATCAAGCTAGGCTTCCATGAGTACCATAACTTGGAATTATCAGGTATATAGTCTCAGTTGCATGAAATCTGTCTGCTGCATAGAGAGGGCCCTATTCTACAGGCATGGAATCTGCCGTAGAGTTGACAGAGTATGACTCTTGTTTTCTTGATTAAAAATAAAAAAAAATATCTGTAGCTTTCATGAGCTGTGTATGAACACACTGTGGATCCACACAGTAGCATCACTGTAAATTTTCAAATGCCTTAAATCAGAGGCAGAGATGATAATTTCAATACCTATATTTTTAACTGTTTCATTACTGATAACTTTTAGCAACTCTCTAATTAGTGCCAAAGTTTAGTGGCACAATCACAGTTTCTTACTCCCATCTTACACCCAGGAAGCCAAAACTATCCCTAGCCAATCTGCCAAATCTTCAGCTATGCCTGATAACAACATTACTATAGATACTCATTTGCAATATAAAATCTATAAAATTGTGACTATGTCAAAAACCTCACGGTACACAGAACATCACAAACTGAGTCAAATTAAGTGTGAAAACAGAAGACGAGGCCCCTTTAAATATTTTTCCACACTTAATTCTATAACTAAATCACTAGATTCTGTATGGCCTATTTCTGGGTATTTCTCCAGCTGCAACTGAAAATGTGTGTGAAGGAAGTAGATATAACACGACCACTAAAGAGATATCATGGTGATCACAAAAAATACATCTTGTCTGACAATGTGCATTGGCCCTGAAGTTGAATGTTAATGAAAATGCCTTTGACGTGCTATTTGTTTAATGTGGCACTGCATATTTTTCCCTGTTGGGTCTATCTTAATCCAGTACTTGTAAAAATCAAGCAGTTGATGCCAATGAGTAAAATTAAATTTTGTCATAGCTGAAAAAGAAGGGACAATCCCAGAGTCAGGGCTGAGTCCTTGGTTCCTATGGCTATTAAATGGAAAATTGCGTTGAGTGTCCTCTTCAGAAAACACAGGGAAATACTGAGATACTCCCTCCCAGTATGAGTAACCTTACCTCAAGGCCACACAATTAAGTTCCCTTTTGAAAGTCATCGGGACTGATGAGGTTTGCACTGATGTCAATGCACGCTAAGCAAGAAGTGGGCTGAGCTGACTAATGGATTTAGATTAAATTAGCCATTTAGACAGAATTCAGATGCTTTGCTGCCCATTATTAAATCATAAGAGATCTTACAGAAGACCTACGCAATTGCTTCCCAGGTCAGAACGCCTCTAGGGTTACTCTAGCAGCCATCCCAAGGCACTGGAACTTGGTAAACCAAGGCAGAGGAATGAAAATACTTGATTTAATTTGCTTCGACAGCTGGGCAATGCCAGAAGATAGTCAATCAATCTGTCTGAGACTTGACCTTCTAACAGTAAGATACAAGTAAGATACTAAAGGTATTTGGGCAATCTGATTCTGCCTCCAAGCCTTGAATTCAAAGGGACTAGGAGATTCTTCTGTAAGTGTGTAAAGACCCAGCATTCATTGGAGACAACACCAAGTAAAGATGTGTTATCTGCAAGTTCAAATTCAAGAATAAGGACAGCACTCTTTGAGGTACTATGCCAAGAAATATTCACCAAACCATCCAAGAATAATGAGCTCTAGTCTAGACCTTTTATTTCTTAGTTGCAGTATACATTTTATTGATGGAACAAAATATATTCGTGCCATAACTATTGAAAGAATCTAATAGTAAACCATGAGACCAACACCTAAGTAATACAGACAATTCACATGTTGGTATAGATAAATTGTGAAAGAGGAGTAGTTCATGATTTGATATTTACTGTAAGATGTTTTGAAAAATACTGTGTGAACTGTATTTTAATGATAGTTTTATTTACCCCAAAAGTGATACTTGTCTTGCTGCATTTTTGGAAGAGCATTATTTATAAGCTCTTCTCAAATATAGGGAGAGAAACAAGTGTACTTATTTGGACCAACATTAAAACCACAGAATACTCATTCCTAATTTAGCTTTGTTTTAATTGTTCACAGTCTTGCCATAGTTTATAGATGAAATGGTAGCCATAGCAACTACACGTCATGTATCAGATAGAAATCGGTATCAAATCCATCTACCATACACAAAAAATTTTAGGATAGAGCTAAGAGAAAACAACTGAGGAACATTTGTGCATCAAATTTGTCATATTGAGAAGCTAAATTCATACACATTACCTCAGCAGATTATGTTTATATAAAGAACTGTTGCAACATGTTGCTCTGATGATCAAAATTCAGACCTGAGAACAACTCTCAACAATAAAGGGTAACAGCTGAGGTACAGAGCTTCCCTTCAGAACAAAATAGCATCTGTCTCCACCAAGTGACCACTTCACCAATAAGTAATTTTAGTTATGTAAAAGCACTGTCAAATATACAGAAAATAAGACATACTAATTCAACCTCAGTGTGGCTATGTAGTTGAAAAAAACTAAATAAAACAAAACTGGGTTTACCTGATTCTGTTCTCAATAAACAAATGCTACAATTTCAGTTCCAGTGAGATATGACTACATTTAAGGCCAGCACAGCGGTAGATGCAGTTTTATTGTAAACATTCAGTTTTCTGGACATAAACTCAGTCGTGGGAGGCATGAAAAGAACAGTCAGCTTAAACAAACAGCTTCCAAGACTCTTCTCAAGGCACAAAAGGACAGTATTTTTACCTAGCTTTATAAAATTACTTTTTATCACTCTCTGGCATAAGCAAAAGACTAACTGATTCTTAAATGCTTGCTAGTATAACAGCCTGGCCTGGTTTTTTTTTATAACATAATTCCTATGGGAGATCAGAACTATTCATTGTTCCATTTTGCAGCCTCATTTATGGCCTTTTAACACAACAGAGAAGTTACCGGAGTATTAACAACCATTCCCTTACTGAACTTTCATGTAAATGTAAGGCGCTGATTAAGCAGCTTTTAGTCGAAGAGTGTGCTTGTTCTCAAAGAAATAATGCATTTTACCCAGCTAGCCAGCTATACAAAAATCCGCCTCTGAATCAAGACTGAAAGATGAGTTCCGACCTGTTAGAAGAACTGAAGATGCTCACAGCTGTATTCCACCACGCACTACACTTGCTTATCTAATGATCTAACTGGGATTACTGAAATGTAGAGCACAGCCATACTGAAAATGCAGCAGGCTATTAGCAGACCAGCAACTTAGTTTTTCTCATCCTTCTTTTTTGTGTGCGTTTCTAATCACAATGCACGTATGTGATGGGTAAAATTCCTTATGAAGCAAACAGAAAGATCAAGCCAATGCACATCACAGTCTAACCACATTAATGTTTGAAAAGTTCATCACATTAACTCACGGGTGGTAAGTTCAAATGAAAGCTTTTATAATTAAACCTGATATTTTTTATAATGACATCAAAAACAGGTTTTTTAAAGATAGTTCCTGATTATGGCATGTATTTTCATATTTTTTGACTCCAATCAGATTGTATGGGACTGGTACTTTTCAAAAAGCTTTGGAAAAATATACTGCCATAAAGCTAAAGTGAGTTAAAGGATGCTACTAATTTCAGAGGTGACATTAATCTTTTTCAGGGAGAGAAGAAATTTTGAGAATTTACTACGTCAGCTCAGCGGCAATTAATAGAATGTCCGTTTCCACATGAGCTGATGACAGCCATATAGAGCTAGGTTTCTACCCCTTGGATTCACTGCTTCATCATTAATATCCACCTGCTCTCAGAAGAAATTTTAGATAACCAGTTTCACTAAAATTTCAATGGGTTAGTCTTCCTCTGCGTCAACTTGCACAATATTATTGCTGTATCAGTGCAATATTTTTAGTTTATTCATCTCATCTAATTCAAAAGACACTATCACAAGGGGGCTGGCATACAGATCATTCTTTTTTGAGAGATAATGTTTACCCAAAAAAAGCAATATGGTACATGAGTCTGTATATTCTTTGGGTTTTGTTAGAGCTCTGCTCGGTTAGCGTAATTCCTTCTCCTGCATCCAGTAAAACACCAGAATTTTTCTTCATCGTGCCTCTTGGCATTTTTTATAGGGGAAATTCCCATCATAAAGGATGATCTGTATAAGCAAAGGTTGAATTATCTTCTTCAAAAACATTTGAAAATAGTGTGCTGCACCTAAGCCACGTTTCTCTGTGCCCTCACAGGTATAGTCTCAGCCCTTGGTCATCCAGGATCTGCACTGGAGAAACTGGTGCTATAAAGTTCTACTTGTGAAAGAGATATCTACGTACAGACCCTGGGGGGAAAAAAATCCTGTAGGTGATCATACTGTGACAATCTCATGGCTACTGGGGAAAAAAATGGAAAATCAGGGGCTCTTATTGCCAAAAAGTAAAACCAGAATAGATCAACATTTGTTCTGAACGGTCGATTCAGATAAGCTCTTTACTTCTCTATACAATCAAATGAGTTCTCATTTATTATAGAAATATGCCATTTTTAGACTAGAGAAGTCCTCTGCATCAAAAAAAAAAAAAAGCTGACTTTTCTTGGGCAGTTGAAAAGCGTGTTGATGGAAAAAGAACTGAAATTTTAACTAAATTATCAGCAGTATGGAATTAAATGCATAAAAACATAGTGATGATTCTTTGAATAAACTTGAGCATAGAGAACCTACAGATACCAGACCAGTGAAACCATCACTCCTGATTCCTTGAGGTATTAATAACAAGCAATAGGTGTCCAAATGGCCAATTTTAGTACACATGATATCAGTGGTGCCTAAGAATCACTTGACTTGTTAAAACTTGCTAATTGCCTGAGCAAATCTTACAGCCTTAATCACGGGGTCCTCATACTGCACTGGCTCTTTGAGCTCTTTGAGTCTCAGCAGTCCCACCAAAAAACTATCTAGGAGTGCTAAGTGAACCTTACATTTCCACCTCGTTTGCCTCCAGACCAAGGACAAAGCATATCGGAAAGGCATTTTTGGGAAGGCAGAACACACGCTCACTATGTTACATCTGTGCTGTGAAATAACGGAGGATTCTCTACAGATTTTCTGTGCTTTCATAGAGCATTAGAAGTAAAGTGTCTGTTTACTAATTGCACATTAATTACCAGAGTACTTGCAACACAATCCTATACTGTAATCAGCAACATATGAAAATTGCAAGCTATCTAGCAAATGAACTCGAAACACTCCAGATGTATGTGTTAAAGTCCAATTGCAAAAGATTAGAGTTAAAACATTGGTTCCAGGGAGCATATAATTAATTTTGTCACACTGAATTCTGTGAAATTATTTTTGTGTTTAAAATTAAACATATTCTTCAGAGTTGCTCCTTCACAGCTTGAAGTGTAATCATCCAGTTTGCTTGGCAAGACTCTTCGAAACCATATTTTCAGTTCCCAGCCAGCAAGGTGACTTCATTCCTTTAGCCTTAAAAAGTAATTAATTACATTTCAGATGCTTCATCATCATCTGCCACGTTGGTAACATAGAAACTGATGTTTTATCTACCAGTGTAGATGTTAACAATCTCATAAAAATAAATTTGGATGAAAAAGGTTTATCATGCTGTTGGAATGCTATGGTCTGTCTTCTAAGATCTGCTTGTAAGAACTTTTCCAAAAATCAATTATTCATGTAGTAAAAGAAATTTAATCTTCAGTAAACTAGTTTGAAGTTTTCCTGAGGGACTTTCCAAATTTTCATTTAGTGTGTTTCATATAGATGCAACTTGAATTTCTCACCTGCAAAAATCTCTGATGTTACAATATTGTCCCATGACGAGTAATTTTCTCCTAATATAAAATGAGTTGAAAAGACCTGTGGGTCCTTCCTAAAACACAAAGGGGGGGGGGGGGG
>VZSF01006075.1:730240-745921 GCA_013398295.1 Chionis minor | reverse complement strand
AATAAGAAGAGGGGGGGGGGGGGGGGGATAATGCAATAAAGATTAATCCTCATTTATTTCAAAGTGTACTTTTTTTACTTATCCTCAGACGTGTCAGGAGGTGCTGAAACTAACTACTTTACTGATCAAGCATTTTATTCTGTGAACTGAAACATTACCTAGAACTGTTCCGTCGATACTACATTATTATTATTATTATTATGTGTGTGCACACACTGCTCAGTAACCATAAATCTTCGTATTTCTTAATAGTGTTAATTTTAACTTCAATGATAATGTTCCATCTACCTGCAATTCCTTTTTCTCCTTGAAACCAAAATACTGTGTTCAGTCATGCTGCCAGAAACAAAACACTCCCAATTCTTTGGCAGTCTCCATTTCATTCCATCCTACTTTTGCAAGTGTTCTTTCAGTCAACTCTGAAACAATTTCAACTTTGGAAAACATTGTATGCCACAGTGGAGGGTAGTATCAGAATGACAGCTCTTTTGGGGCTGATGTTCTTTCATCATTGGTATTATCTCAACTTTTCAAAGGCTAATCAGCTCAAATTCTAATGCCTCATCACAACGCTATATCCCGGGAAATCATTGTAAGCTTCCTATTGATTTCAAACTATAATAATCATTCCTTTGGTTCCTCTAAAGGGCTACATTCACTGTAAAATCTCCACTGGTCTCCCTCCTCTGAAGGACAACTGTTTTCAGCGAATGCCTGTGGTAGTAGGAAAACATTTATTAGACAGACAGATTACAGTGAATAAAATGGAGTTCAGAAAGCAGCTAGTGGTGGTCAACAGTCAGCTAATTCAGTACAGCCCTTCCTCAGCTGCTATATATTGCCTTCCTGTTGTTGTTTTATTCTATGTGTGTTTTCATACCACATTTATATGCATGGTAGTATCTGAACGCCTTCCAGTAGTACACATAGCAGTGTGACTAGCATCTGCCACACGCTATTTGTTCCCTTATCTTCTCCCTAGGGAGAACTGTATGTGCTGAGGAGCGTTCTGCTTTGGTAAGGTTTGGGCTTTTTAACCAAGCACTACTAGTTACTGCAGTAAGGATGTGTAATTCTAACTGAAAGGCGATCCAAACCCAAAGCTTTTACTTAACGACTCCACAATACGAGAAGATCAGATCAAATCAAAACTCAAGAACCAAAAGCTTTTGAGGTGTATCTCAGTTCTACCATAAGCAGTGGCTTGGAAAGGATATATAAGTGCTTATACTAAAGCCTAATTTGATCTCATGTTTTCTGTTTTTAAACACAGCTTGAGAAGCAAAACAAACTAAAATTTCTATACCTTTTCATGGTCTTTATTTTTTTCCAAAGGCTGTTGTCTCCCTTTTTCTGTAAGAATATTTATGATAGCGCATCCCTTATGATTAAAGCACAGAACTGAGATGGACTGAGCCTGACGCTATAGCCTAAATCAACATCTTTTTTGCGCTTTACAGTGCTCCGCATAAGTGCTCCGACACAGGATGTGTCCTGTAACCCAAAGCCTAACAGCAGGCTCAGTTTGCGCCCTCCTGAGGGTGAGGATTATATTGCAGCCCTGTTGTCGTCGTGCGCACACTGAAGATGGAAAGATGCTTCTCAAGCAGATGGCAGCCTCAAAGAGCACCATCTACATGATTCTTTTTAGTGCATCAGTAGGAGTTACCAGAGCCAGCACTGGTTAGAAACAGTATACATCTGGCCAGTGTGTACCAAGTACCATCTGGCCAGTGTCACATTCCTGATACCAAGAGGAGTATCTGTTGGGCCTTTTTTACTTAAATAGTAATATCCCAGACCAATTCTGGATGCTTTGCGTTTCACGTAATCCTAGCGTTTCTTGCTGTAACTGTTTAAGCAGTTCTTGTGCTTGCTGTGAGACCGAGCCACTAAAAATCTCCATCAGTAAGCCCATTTCTTACGTGATGCTGTCACTCAAAGTATGTCTGCGTCACAGACTGTGTACACTGTCTCCTGGTTTGAGGTAAAACAGAACTGATTTTCTGTTCAGTAATTTTACTTTGCAGCTATGCCTCTTCTAACTCACCGAACTCTCTGAAATTAACAGCATATTTTTCAGACTCTGTTCGCCCCCAGAGAGATAAGACCTGATTGTTTCTAATTTATGCCAAGGCACGGTATGCAGAGAGGCTCTTGCTTATACTTATTGCTATAATGACCAAGGCCAAACAACTGCGTTATTTGCCCCGTTGGAGGGTCGGAAGCGGAAAAGCGTAGAGGGGTCCCACCTGTGGGGAGGAGCGGACAGGACAGGTGACCCAAAACTGACCAGCAGGGTATTCCATCCCATCTGCCCCATGCTCAGTATAAAAACTGAGGGATCAAACGGTCATCCCTCTTTCTTCAATGGCCCATGTCCGAGGAGGACTCTGCCTGTTCATCTGCCTTTGATCTTGATCCGTATATTCCTGAATCCAGATCCAGAATCTAGATCCCATCTGTCGCTGAGTCCAGTCTGGGACTTTCCCAGTGCCTGCTGGTGACATGATTGTCATCCTGGGAGTTTGATACTGATTTTGTATATATTTCACTATTTTCTTTTTATTATTTTATTAATATTTCATTCAAGCAGTTTAGTTTTTTCTGAACTCATAAGTCTCTTTCTCTCTCTTCCTCCTCTCCCTTCCAGCAGAGGTGGGGACGAGCATCTGTCTTTCTCCTCAGTGGCCGATCTGGCCCAAACCCTGACATACAGGTATCCTTCCAGGTACCTCCAGCACTGGAAGAAGTTAAGCTGTGCAACTCAGAGCTCAGCATAGGCTGGCGATGCAAAAATATATTAATCTTTTGACCCTATGTTAAACCCTGGATTTTCATGTTCTTTCCCAATACCCAAAGTCAGTAGTTTGAAGGTCGCTTTGACAGATCCACACTACATAACCATGTTCATATATGTAAAAGGAAAATTCTTCCATGGAAAATTCGAGGTATCAGAATTAAAACCTTCAAATTTCTCTGTATATTTCTCTATCAAAATATCATTTTCCCTTTTTGAAAATACAATAAAATATAAAATAAATAAAATAAATAAAATAAATAAAATATTTTACATGAATATAACTAGGCTTATTTTGGTAACAGTGTCACTATATAAAAGCTTGTCAAAGCAGTGCTTTCTTATAACAAATGCAGCAGGGATTAATAATTTCTAGGAAATCAGTAATAGTTAAATGAATAAACTCAGGCACTAATAGAAATCAAATGTTAGAAATAGAGTTCGTACTATGATTATTTACAGGCTTTTGCAGTGTCCAAGTGGACAGCCTTATTAGCATCACCTATTGCTTCTTTCAAATTCTCTCCGATGCAGAATAAGTAAGAGAAAGCAACAAATAAAACTACGGACATTTTTCTTACGGTTAGATGTTTTTCACAATGAAATCACAGCATTTAATACATACAGTATGAATATGCCATATTGGCATTTTTTACAACATTTCCTTGCCGGTATCTGAAATTCCTCTTCAAAAATCTTGTTTGCTTTACCCTAATGCAAACTACTTCTACTCTTTTTCCTGTGCAGTCATTATAGTTAAGCATCCACCTACTCCCAGTGCCTCCTCTAAGACACTCCCAGCTAACACAATCCTTTCAGGTCGCATTTCCTCACTCAAACATGAAGTTGTACAACATCTTCCAAATGACTTAACAACGTGCTGCTGCCAAGAAGCAAGGTCCCATTCTTGTTTCATTCTCCCACTACCACACCTGGTCTCCAGTTAACTCATCTCTTGTAACTGGCTGATTTTTTAACTGAAGCATACGAAGTCTGCTAAGTGAGTTTAATCCTTATAAGACAATATGAAGTCCCAGACTGAGAAGTGATATAAACGCAGAAAATGCTGCAACCGTAGCTTGTGCCATGGTTGACAGCAGAAATTCCACGCAGAAGTGAAGTTTTGGCTGAAAGACAGATTTTATGGTATGCAAGACCCAAACTCTGGGTGCAACAAGTTGGATACTCATGTCTTTCTCTCATGCCGGTTCTGTCATGCCTAATAAAGGTTACATTTCCATTGCCGCCTTAGGGTGCCTTTAATTCCACCAACCCATTTTCATGAAATTTGTGGGAAATTAGTATCTCTGAGTTTCTGACACTTTGACACTCGGCTGAAACAAGCTACAGGATCAAATTCCTAGATTAGGGATCTGGAGTGTAACTGCATGAGCCACTTTTCCTCTTGGAAACAAGCTGCAGGTGCTCTTGGAAGAAGACAGAAAACAAAGGAACCACAAGTGACAGACACTAGTCATGCTGCCTCCTGCAATGCTGGTACCAGCCTACGTACAATGCTGGCAGGACAGCCCGCAGAACAGAAAAAGCCCAGTTTTCACAGGCATCCCTACCAGGCATACCTTGGCTCCAACAAGATGGCATTACATACGCTTGCAGCAAGTTTTTACTGAATTCAAATGTCAAAAAATAATTCCTAGACGATACTCATGGTGGCTTTGCTCATTGCGAAGTAAAAAAACAGGCATGTTTGAGCCAAATTTATAACCTGCACTTTTTTAATGAGTTGTGACCTCTAGCCACCAAGGTGGCTAAAAAAAATACTTGGTCTGCTGCATCAGAGATACAGGAAAACACACGGTGAAAATGCACATTCTTACCACTAAAGCTCACAGTTCAAATACAAAAAGCAGAGTGCTAGAAATAAAACAAGGCACCCAGTGAAAAACTTAAAAGTTCCAAGTCTTTGGAAAGAACAGCTGGTGTTGCAGTGGAGTTGGTGTGGTTGCCTCTGACCACCTACCTCGCTACTGAGACCTTTCTGAAAAGGCGAGTGCTCTCCTCTCTCTCCCCAGTGCACCCTCCGCACACCTGCAATGACTTACAAAGCCGAACTATACAACAGATCTCATCTGTCATATTTTCCTTCACCTGGTTTTCCCAGGTATTATTGTCATTATTAGTCTTTTCAGATTTCAAAGATACAGGTAGATTTATAAGGTATTTTAATTTAATTAAAAAAGCCAGAATGACATGTAGAATACGGTCAACAAACATAAAATCATGAAAAAATGAAGAGAATAAAATCTAACAACTGTTACATAAATACATGCTATCAAACATAGCAGATACACCTGGAACATATATATTTGATTATGAAACAATATGGAAGAAATACCTGAAATGCAGCTATTTTTAAGAAATTATTTGCACAATTTCATCAAAAAGTTACATAATACCTTTCTGAAATGGACTACCATCTGCAGGAAACACAGATGTATAGACACAGATGGTCTATTGAAACCAATAGACTCTTCACCACCCTAACATCAAAGCCTGTGTGAATGGCACAAAATACATCAACCCTCTGACCTAACTCATCCTGCAGATTCATGTCTGGAGCCAGCCAAATAAACATGCTTAGTAAGATTAACCAGGACTGCAAATGTTAGTTTTGGTGTGATACATGTAGTTTTGATTCCTGAGAGCACAAGTAGAAATTAAAATCACATGCACGCACTACTGCATTATCTGAGTATATGAGTATATAAGGCTGAGAGTTTTTAAATCCATTTGAGCTCATTGGAAAAGACTGAAAACTGTGTCTCAAAATCAAATCTATAGCATTGTTGATACCGTGAAAGAGAAGGACAATCTTTACTTCAAAATTTCAGAATCAAACTGCATTGTTATAGACATGTATTCAGTGAGAAGGGAGCAGGACTTGCTCAAAATCCAAAGTAGGCACCAAGACAAAAAGTTTTGGCACTTGTAACAAATTTTGATAAATGCAATGATTGTGTTTATGAATTAGCTGTGCGCAATTGGTCAGTCAAGATTTCCAAAAGCTGTTCCATAAAAGAGACACTATGCTCACATATGGTAACAAAAGTAGATACCTGCAAGGGAGGATGAGGACAGAGACAGACTGCAAGCTTGTGTGCCTTTTCTGGAGACATCTTTAATTCCATAATATAATCTGTTGTTGACATTTTAAGACATAACATATAAAAAGATCTGTTCAACAAGCTTCTCATATAAATTATATTAAAGTTTTATTGCTGTTTAAAAACAAAAAGCAAAATGAAGCACAAGTGACTTTTACTTTCAAAAGGAACCCATGCCAGTTTGACTCGTCCAAGCTGCACTGAAGTCCCTAAGGTCAGAAGCATTTCTCCCAGAAAATTTTATACCTTGTACTGATAGCTCTCACATGACTGAAAAGTAGTCTTATCTACACTTGCAGCACATAAATCTGTGTAACAGACTGCACAAAGTCTAATCTTGCTCCAAGATTGGTTCAGAAATTATGAAAATGTGTTCTAAAAGATTGGCTGCGTTTATGCAATAAACATTTTGCACTCATTTTTGCATAAACACAGCACGCTTTCAATTAAACAAGTTGCTTTACATGTGTGTTCCCTAGCATCTGCAAAATAATCTTATTGAAGACCAATTTCTACTTTTAATTTTAATTTTCTACTTTCTATTTTATTCTTCAAAAACAAATTCTATTATACTTTTATTTTCATTATATTGCTGAATTTATTCTGGGGGAACAAATTATCTATGAAAAGATCGTATTTTTAAAGTATTTTCTACTATGTAATTTGTAGACATTAAAAACGTAAAGATTGACAAAAATCCCTAGAGTAGTTCCTTTTCAGACTAACTGTTTTCATTTTGTAGCTTAAACTCACATTTTAATTTCCCCGCAGGTCAAGGGAGAAACACAAGCTTGGAGTATTAATGAGAATTAAGCACTGGTGAAGAAACTACTGCACGAGAGGAAGCCCACCAGGCTGCCCAGCTGCCAAATTCACACTGTGCTCAACTGCAAAGTGGTCTAGGACCCCCTTCAGACCCAGACACCACCACTGCTGTACGTGGGTGAATGTCAAATTAAGGTATTTTTACTACCTGAATTCCCTACTCTTTCTAACACTCTGACTATGGTAAGAAATGGGAAACAAAACCCAAAAAAAATCATCTCCATAAGCGTATTTTTGTACCTGGGATTTCAATATTTTTTACCTAAATTTAACCAAAGTTCTAGAGAATCTTACCGCATTTCACATGTGCATATGCTCTTCAACAAAGTTCTGGTGTTTGGAGGATAGATGTGGAAACACAGCCAACCTGACATACTCTCTGAGGAAAAAGAGACAGGATCATGAACTATAAAGTTATGATTGAAGCAGCACCATTACACTACATCCAATATTATTACACCAAGTAAACACTGTCATTACAAACTTAATGATATTCTTGAGACATCCACATTAGCACCACTGGTCTTTTATTTATTTCAAATTACTGTTCTTATTTACCTCAGCAGGGCTCTACACGATTACTCCCCAGACTGCTCAGACTCCTATGGGGATGATTTATGTTGTCATTCCAATATAATGGTTCCCATAATTGTACTGTGTTTAAAAAACATTAGAACCCAAAGGGCTAGACAAGGAGTTATAATATTAACAGCGTGCTCATATAAATCAATTTACACCCTTGGAGGGGAAAAAAAAAAAAGTTAATAAGATTACAGAAGAACTGAAAAGCCAATGCAAACTTTCCATTTTAAGTGTGTTCAATCAATAACTGTAAATGCATCACAGATACATTCTGGAAATGAAAACATAAGCAGGAATCCACTTCCACATGTGTAGTACTATGTCATTGACATTAGTAGACTGATCACAAAATGCAGGAAAAATATTATTTCGCTGAAAAGATTCAATGCCAGAAAGTGTGGAGCACCCCAAATGCTCTAAATGCATAACATTTTTAAGAGTTCTCAGACTCTTTTAAGATCAGCCTAAAATTAGTAGCAGACATAATTTCATAATTGCATAATTTTAAAGATTCTAAGTATACTGCAGGGATCAAGAAGTAACCCATGATTTCAGAAACACTGATCATTAAGGATAAAATCTAATAAGGGTTATATGGGTAGAAAACCAGGGAACCTCAGCCTCTCCTTTCCATTACCTACTAAAATATCTCATTTTATTTTTAAAAATCTCACAAGTCAATTTTTAATACGCTTAATGCAATGTGCAAGCATAAGGTAACCTAATATGTTCAGAAGATGGATTACTTGTAGCTTAGTCTGATCCGAGCCTCTAAATGCAGTATTGTTTATTATATTCACTGATCTAATTTTGCGGTACTGTAGCTATATTCTAAGATGCAACTGTCAATCACTTCAGGATAAATTTAATGCGATAAAAAACTACAAGACTGAAACAGGACAACAAATATTAAAAAACACTATTCTGATATACTCCCTGATCGAAAATGTAGCAGCTTACTAAATCTAGGATATTCTTCTCCACACAAAAGAGCGGGCTATTACGCAACATACAGACCACAACTCCCAGCACAGATATACCTTAGGGGTAGATGAAACTTCTATTGCTTTAGTGAGTTTATTCAAAGCCTCTTTATGGCGATTTCATTCTTGCGAGGCTAGAGCTAAATGATCAGAACCATAAATTAGTTTTTGCAGTTTTAGTCTTGCTTAAGTGCATTTTACCCTAATGAAAACTATTTTTACCCTTTTTCCAGTCCAGCCATTATATCCAAGCACCTGCCTACCTCAAACATCTCCTCTAAGATACTCTCAGGTAGTGTCTACCTCAGGATAGACTCTTGGCTTCTGTAAAGCAGTCTGCTCTACAGGATTAAATGGAAATATGCTGAAGAGCAGCTGAAGATCTACCCTTCAGTCATTAACTAGAACAATGGCACTTGCTGCTGATGCGAGAACTATATTATTATTTCCTTCTAATAAGAAATGAGATGTTTCATAGATCAGAAAAATTAATTTTAAATGCTGCAAACATCACAATACTAAGCCATAAAAGTTTATTTGTTTCAGGCTTGTAAAAAAAATAATCAGTATTTTGAATTCCAGCATCAAGTCACACAGAAGCTGCAAATTGAACTGCTTAGGCAAGCAGGGGTATTGTCGTGGTTAAATTTTGGCACCTGGGAAATAAGTAAGAGTGCAGCTGATCAGAAATTGTATTACCAAAAAAAGTTTAATCAGAAAACATCAGGTTGTTCAGAACAAAGTATTTCATTTAAGCAGCTACTCTGGAAGTAGGAAATCTGGAAAATCCACGTAAAATACTGCAGGACAGATTACCTGAAGATTTTGTAAAAAAATCCCCAAAGAGCCCAAAATCCCCACAAGCACAAGCACAAGGATTGTAGCAACCGGAAAATGAGCTGGTGGGAACTGCAGCAGGGGCAGGAGCTCTGAACATTCTATGCTTTAAACTTACAGCAAAATAAAAAATAATAACTACAACTAAGTCCTTCATGAACAGGAAGGCTGGAGCTTGGCTATCGACTGCAATGCAATCGGACATTGACACCTTTTAAAAGATGTGGGAAGAAGAAAGGTGAAGACTTGGAGGGAAATCTGAGAAGTCACATGAAAATTAGTCTTGCTGCTTTTTAAATTTGAAGCCAGGCCTTTCGTAGTCAGTCCCGTGGCCAATGCACGTAGGTTTTTTGTACGACCTTCAGAGAACGGCGGTAGAAGTGACCACTGAGGGAATGACCCTCGACCGAAGGTAGGAGATGAATGGGGGCAGCACGACAGCAGCATCGGACAGAAAGTGGGAGCACATTAATTTCCCTGTGGCTGGTCCATTCGGTGTCGGTTGGTATCAGCCGCTAACGGAGGAAATCAGAGTTCTTTCCTCCTGCACGGCTGCCTTCTGAAGTCAGGGTAAAAACTTGGCTTGAATAAGGTTGTCCTTCTGAACAGCCATCAGCATCGCTGTGAACTGTGCCCGTTTCAGACTGGCACTGCCCTGTCTTATGAAAAATGAAAGAACAGTACAAGACTAATGTTTGTCATACAAAGAATGTCAGGCACATGTTGATCAGTTGGCCAAGTTACCTTCCTTAGGAAGAAATCAGGTAAATCATATGAATTAAATAGATATAACGTTTATTCCAGTCTTTTCAGAGCAGGATTGTAATTTCTTCCGAAACCAGTTGTAAAAGTTAAATCTAGTTATGAGCATGGCCTTATTCCTTAGAAAATAGTTGTTCAGTGTCAGCCGTGCAGTTTCGTGATGCCTGGCATCTGGCTTTCGTTAGAAAAAAATAAAGAGCACATCTTAGCACGAAGACACATAACAGATAATTTAAATGAATGGATAATTTAAAGGTCATACACTATATTTAAAAGTTTGTTTATTTTAGATTGTTACATGGATTACATTTGGTTAATCATAAATACCACAAAAATACACTCTTTATTTTATTTTTTAAAGGAGCAAAAAGCTCAAAATTTCTCTTCAGTGAACATGCCAGGAGGTTAGAAGGAGACAAAGAAATACCATTTTTCCATTTTTCTTCCTGATTTATTTTCTTCTGCTTCACATACGAGTTGTATGCTTATGCATCAGGCTGCCATGGGTTTCCCGAGCACAGCTGCACGCTCCTACAACAAAGAGCTGCCACATTAAAAAACCAACAAAACAAGTCATATCACAGAAATGATTGCTATTCATTCACTGTTCACACATTCATTAGTTCTGGCAAGTCACGAATGTGTTGGGTCTCTTGCCCTTGTACATATTTAATCTTTGTAAATGTGCTATATCCTGGGCACATCAGAGCTACTGCAGGGACTATGACACATCCAGGCGTGTCAGGGATTGTTCACAGCTAACTGTCCTGTCACCTGGATAATCCAAAAGGTTCTGCTCTTTCCCATTAAATACACGGCTGATGTGGTTTTGTCTAGCAACTGGATAGTTAAAATTAGAGTTTGTACAGCAGAAACATAATTCAGAACCCCATATGCAGAAAAGGGCAGTTTGGGAATACCTCTGAGGCATCTAATGTCCATCTGCTGCCAAAAGGGGCAGTCCCACTGCCTTCCCAGCCGGAGCAGTCAAGCCTCCCACTTGCCCCAAAGCTGGCATTTATCTCACGCTGTGGTAAGGCAGTTCATGGAGTCGGCTTGCCCATTTCCCTGCCGGACTAGGTATGCACCAGTGCCAACAGAAGAGAGACAACTGGAGTACATGGATTAAAGAAGGGAGCAGAGGTGGGAAAACAGAGCTGTCTGGGTTTTGCAGCATCTGGTTTGGTTTAGCTGTGCTGTAATACTACCCTGGAAGCAGCAGAGCCTCTAACACTAACTGTAAAGACCAAATGCCGATTAGGAAATCCGAAATCCTATTACCTCTGCAGAGTTTATGTTCCTGAACTAGCTTTCATCCATATAGGAAGCAGAGGCTAAAGCACTCTCCTAAGAGCTGGCACTTACAAATGCTATTACCAAGAACAGAACAGGGCTTTTTTTTTTTTTTTTTTTTTTTTTAAATCACAGTGGGAGATATTTATTAGTGAAAGCAAGCCTGTAGCATGTGGGAGACCAATATGGAAATCCCATTTGAGCATGAAAAGGTTCAGACTACATCTTCCATTTTCTAAATGAGCACCCCGTCCATCAGGCCCTATTCAGAGCAGAATAGGAGACCAGCACCTACAGCTTACAAGTCGCAGTGCCCAACCTTGCAGGCCCTAATCATGAGCACAGGAAAAATCACATTTTCTTTAGCTGGTCAGACTAGCAACTATAACACACAACAAGCCAGTTCAAAACTATTAGCCCATCTAGGTTCAGAATAATACCACTGAAACGGCAAAATACAAGTCCTTTCAAATTCATGCTGTAGAATACATGAAAGTCTAACTCACAACAAAATGCCATTGTATGAAAAATAACCTTAATCCTAGCTGTAATTTTCCTTTTCATAGGTGCTAGAATTACCCACAAAAGAGGTAGTTCAAATAGAGTTAATAAAAAGTGAGCAGTTGTGTACAGAAGCTACCTTTAAAGACTAAAATCCTTTTGCCTATACCAAAGACAGGATCTGTAGGAGAGTTGTCACCTTCCCCCAGATTGTGAAGTAGATCCTGAGGGCACAGAAACAGGCTGCTATAAGACATGGAAGCAATTTGCCTTGCAGCAAAAATGGTAGCCAGTAATGACCATCCACTTTATGGCCCTGTGACCGAAGAGGTGATTAAGTTTAAAAAAAAAAGTTATAGCATGGTTAACAGAGGCTCTGTGACCTGACCTATACTTCAGGACACTGAAAAAAACTATTGCTAAGTTCTTTGAATTATGCTTTCTGTACTCCATTCATGTTGTTCCCACGGACAACAAAGCAAAACAGGCAAATCCAAATGTTTTATGTTTTTTGCAATATTCTGTGATCAGTGCTCCCAGTACCTAAGCAAAGACACAGCTTAAATGGAATGAGTATTCAAAACTCTCATTTCTAAGTAAGGGGAAGGAACATTAGCTTTATTTTTTTTTCTCTAAGAACAGAAGTTTAGGGGGAAAAAACGAGTTACCTTATATAAACGAGGAGTGTTCCAATTCTAAATCGCTGTCAGTTGATGAAACTGTAAGTATATTTTGAATTAAAATTCTCTTGTGAGATTTCAGGTAAATCCAGAAAGAGGTTATGGGCACTGAAGCCTGTGTATCCAGCAAGTCACAAGGGAAGTGGTAGAGGTGCTCTTTTCACCATCTGTCATTCCTTCTGAACCAGTATAAACTGGCAGCAAATTCATGAAAGCAGAACTGGAGAAGCTGGGATGAGCTTGACTCTCTAGTTGGTGGTTAGCAAAGCCATTTTGGAAGGAGAGCTTATGTCTGCGCTCATTGCAGCTAAAGCTTTTATGTATTTTATATTACATAATAGTTAGATATAAGCAAAGAACCCTTGGTGCAGAAACAAAGAATTTGGAATATCATCTGTCTGTAGAAGGTCTGGAGATGGTCTCTTAACTTGAGAGCCTTTCCTACAGTTGCACTTGCTTGATCACTCAGGGAGTTTTGAATTCTTCTCTAGATGACAGCTGTGTTTCAATGAACAAAATGGAAGAGAGCCACGGACAATAGCCTGCAGGTGGCTGCACTTCTTTTGGAGATGGGAGATAAAGTTCTAACATCTCATGCCTCAGCTCGGAGGGAGACATGGAATGGGTCTCAGCTGCTAAACACCCATAACCCGTGCTTCAAAATACAGTAATTCTCACCTTCATGTGCATTAAGTGCTTTATTACAAAGCCTTCTGGAATCTCTTCCTCTTGGGAACAGAGGCAGAGGAGAACTTAATTTTGGGGTTCAGGTTGGGCTGCAGTCAAGCACAGAGCTACGATGCCTGGGCAGTTCTGATGACCTCTGCAGGTGTGCTGCAGTCCTAGGTGCAGGCATCCTTTTCCAGAAACACAATCTTGTGCTTAGGTGCCTAAATTCTTCCTGATCCTCGCTTCCAGCCCCTAAGTTCTCCATCTGATCTAGCAGTTCATGCTACGAAGACACACAGTCATAAAAAATTTTACCACAAAAAACAAGCAGAAGTTTATGAAACCAAGAGTTATTGTGTAGGCTATTTTTTAAAATTACAAAATCATTCTAAAAATTACAGAATGCTTTTACTTACACAGTCAAATAGTTTAAGTCCTATGGGTGATCCTACAGTTCAGCTAAAACTTGAGCATCTCTGATTGGCTGTGTGCAGCATCCTCCCTCTTCCTTCCCCAGAAGAATTAAGATAATCAGGCCTTGGACACAGAATCCAGAGAACATAGAATCTACCCAGAAAAAAAAAAAACTAATTCATACTCTGCCTGAAAAACAGCATAATGGGGCCTTGTGTTCCTTTCAATGGATCAGCATGTTCTCCTATTAAATCTTAATCAGTTGAATACTGGCTCTGTCATATAAAATGGACTAAAAAATTACAATTCATAGTAGGGAGAGTAGACAGTTAATTTAAAAAAATTGGAAAATAGTACCCACATCATTTTGAGAGATGTAGTGCTGCACAATCCAATATTAGGCATTATATGCTTTTGCTTTAACAAACATAAACACCTTCCACCCCTACGTGATGTGATTTGGTATGCTTGTCAGCTTTCAAAACAGATTTGCATAGCATGTACCACTGATTTATAGAAGTCTGGTCTGGGGTGTGGTGAACATGACGCCTAGCCTATTTTATGTATGAATTATAACTGCAAGAGCAGGGAAAATGCTCTCACAGCTCTTATCCAACACTACACAATAAACTTTTAATTCCTTCACTTTCCTTGTAAAAAAATGGCAGAAGAGTTTTTAGATTGCCATTATCCACACAGACCTTGGAAATGCTGCCAGAGGCAAAAGCCATCTATCCAGAGACCTTGTCTTTCCACACAGCTGCTTTGAACATACTTTCTTTACTCAGAATTAGAGGACGTAAAAGGTAGTGTTGTAGGTTCTAGGCTCCCTTGCCTTATAACACAGGAATCATATAAAAAGAGAGGGAAAACAGTCATCCCTCATCCCATTGCCAAGTAGCAAAAGCCTAATGCTGAACCAATAGACCTTTCTCTCCATCGTTAATTGTCACTGGATGTTGGTATTTCGCTCCCCTAAATGGACCCCTATTAACAAGGGAAATAATCAGATTGCAAATTTGAAAGCCCTTTGCAGAAAACTCTCAGCTGGCAGCTCTTTGTGTTTTTGAACAACTACAGTTACACTTGTGGTGCTCTCACTGTCCCAGCCATTCCAGTAGTTGCATAAGGACACACAGAAAAGTCCCAAGCTGACTCGGGAATTTTTCATATCAAACCTGATGTCTCAAAGTGTGCATGGAAATAAATGAACATTATGCATTATGAAGTACTTTTGTTGTATGCTCTTGGAAAAAAGTAGGCTGCTCATTCCTCCACAGCATCACTATCAAGACAACACAATAAACAATGCATCACATACCAGTACCTAATGTTGGAGTTCGGCACCAACATACTCCTCCAAAACAAATATTCATATCTTACTGGGCAGCAAAAACTGAAAAATCCTGCCATGCTTAGCTAAGACCAGCAAGTAATATGCAATTCTCCATAAATTCAAACTTTAATCACAGCTGGTAGTCACACACCTTTAGAGTGCAAATGTATTGTTTTCCATGCCTTCCCGCAGGTTTCCTCAGCCTTGTACCATTGCCTCAGTCTAGAGAATTGAACTGCATTCATCTGTTTTCCCAGCTCTGTCCTGGTCAAAACCAAGTACAGGTAAAATCATGAACAGCAACATTACTATAATATTATATAATGTCTTATGAAGAAAATATTAACTACCCACTTTCAGTACTGAATATCTTCTCTAATGAAAAATGGAAGAATAACTGTTTCAGCCACACGTACTGCAGTGGTTACTAGAGTCCAAAAATAGCTCAGCACAATTAGCTGATCAAACTAGGAGAAAATGTAGAAAACTATAGATTAGACAGCCAGGAAAACAAGCATACATGTGGGCATTGCATTCCAGTCAAAAAGCCACTAAGAAATATCAGGATAGCATTTATCTCCCATTGCATTAATACTATGCCTCTTTCCTTTCAGGTCAATTTCTAGTATTGGAGATTTCTTTCCTTCTTGAAGAGTGTAAGATGGGCAAACCATATGCCAGATTTAAAATTGCCGTAATTTCATAATGTTAAATTGTAAAAAGCTCTCATATTTCCGAAGCATTGGAAAGCATTCTGCAATGATGCCCAGAAATTCTTTTAGAACTCTGACTGCCTCCTCTCTCACCTTGCCTCGCCTCGCCTGTCCCCACCTTGCCTCTCCTCTCCTCTCCTCTCCTCTCCTCTCCTCTCCTC